>VYZW01006999.1:8934-19581 GCA_013401315.1 Balaeniceps rex
ATTGAAATCAACAGGCACAAACAACAGCCTCTGACAGTGGCTCGCTAATCATTCGAGTCAAAAAGTCAAAGTTCTGTCCACACAAAACTAGCAAAACAGAGAGAAATCAAACTCTTATTTTCAGACTTCAGCCTGCATTTACAGAGAGTAGTACTAGATTTCTTTTCCAGACCTACATGTTTGAGGACTTCCTTTGACATAATGTCAGACTTCCTCCACTTGAAATCACTATCCCATTTCCTAGTTTGGCATCTGGGAGTCCATTCTGTGGATATGTTTGCAAAGGATCAGACAGGCCTGGTTCTGCATACCTTGTGCATTCAGTCAAGAAACAGCTGCAAAGCAGAAAGGTAATCCAAGACCTATTTATATCTGTTTCTGCAAGAAGGACCATTTATTTTGAAGTGTTGTAGATGATAAATCTTCCACATAGCCTAATCACAATGCCAAGGACAGCAGAAAGAAGCTTGAGACACAGAATAACTAAGCTCCCTGCATTTCACATACAGTGGTGGTCAAAATATTTGGAAAACACCTTTCATTTACATCTTTCCCGTTACACCACATTACTGGCACTTAAGAAGCAGTTTACTTAATGAAGCCTCTGCTGTCAGAAACCAATTCACAGCCTGTGCTCAAACATCACAGTTTACTTGATGCTTTCAAGGATCAGCAGGAAATAAAAGCAATGGTGAAAAAGTTGCATCAAAGAAGAAGGAAAAAAAAAGAAGTCAGCAAAACTGCATTTAAATGTTGTAGCAACAAACCCCTTCTCAGTACCGTAATTATCTCATCCCTCAGCCAAAGCCACTAGTGTAGCTGGAAAGATTCTTCTCTCTATACGATGCATGGAAAAAGTCTAGATGAGGGACACAGCAAGAAGTCTGTAACTACTTAGAATATTACCCAAGTTCTGATAATATCAAACATACCTAGCTCAATATATACTGCAAAGTGATTAGAGCAGGGGGGTATGAGTGCTCAGGTCAGGGATTCCTTCCTGAAGGATTCAGTGAGGCGAGGCCACTACTAACATGACTTCGAAGTGAGTTTAGAAACTTCAGATTACTTTGGGAAGCATGAACTGCTGAACTTCTATAAAATAGCGACCAAAGAGGTAACATTTTTCATTCAAATTTCTTTCAAAGTTGAAGTTCATCCAGTTACAAGTCAGCAGGAGTTACATTCCTAAATTACTGTTTAAAAATGAGAGGCAAGCTTCTAGGTCACATCAGACTTTTGAAACAGATATGCTCTCTGGCTCATCTCGTCCAACTGTAAAATAAGTATGATTTCAGATTCCTATGCCACATTAAGTTTTAAGGTATTTAATAAAGTAATCAGAGATTATGCAGCAATATTTTAAACCACAGGTGCTAATGTGTTGTGGGGGTGGTTTGCTTGTTTTAATTCACTCAGACTGACCTGCATGTTATATGCAGACCACTGAGGAATGCTGACAAGTCAGAAACAAGAATAAGGCTTTTCTATGTACCAAGGTGCTCAGAAGTAACCCTGATTCAGATGTGCAGAAACACACCTTTATCTCCGAACCTGTGATGCAGAGAATGACCCTGGCTTCCTAGCTCCACCTCCTGGAATCAGCTCCCATCTCCACTGTACTCAACAGAAGCAGTTCTCCAACCAGAGACCGATTAAAGACAGTGTTACACTCCCTCAAATCAAACGAGCTGTCAAAATAGCTCCATGATACCATAGCCTTTGTGTGAAGGTTCTCAGTTGAGCGTTAGGACACCGCCCACTCTGTTCCACACCATCACCGCCATTATGCCAAAATGCTCGATTTTTATACTTCCAAGATTCCTAGGGCTTGTATTTACAACAAATGACTGGCTGGAGTTGTCTTAAAACAGGAAAACCATTGATCCAAGTTCTTTCCGTCTGAGCTGACATTGACTGCAACAGTAGCTTCTGCCTCTCAGCCCTCCATCTGGGTCTCTAGTCATGAGTACAGCCCCCTCACTGCAGTGCTGGCTTTTGCAGCCAGCGAGAACATATGGAGGAGGTCCTGCTCTAGGAAACCCCAGGGATTGCCATTGTGTGCAGGAGCAACAACTCTAAGCAAGAAAATCTGCTCTCTGATTTACAAAGCCATTTTGTACCCTGGGCTCGAATGTTATTCACTGCCAGCTAACAGGACAATCCGATAACCTCAAAGTTGTTGGCCAGACAGTGCTGTAGCCAGGAGTAGTGTTAAAGATACAGGGCCCATAGGCAAGATGAAATTCTGCCTATTCAAATACTCACAGTATTCCCTCTCTGACCAAAGGAAGCCATGGCACATATACTAGTTACCATGCAACACTTTGGTCCAAAGGCAGAAGATTTATACCCTCCCATATCTCTGGCAGCAGCTAAAAATTATCATGTATCACCAGGTATTTGGATTAAAATATTTCTTTGGGAACAAAAATGAAAGTTACATACACATACCTTGAATGCTCTTTTATGTGAAGAGACAAAGATTAAATGGATACAAACTACAGATTAGATACAGTAGGAACAATGTGACAGGAATGTACTATTGAGGTCCTTTTGATTGGGGATGGGGAGGTGAATATGGTGCTCTTGATAGTGCACATGGGGAGGATGGCAGACATCAACTCAGAACAGCCAGATCCATTTTTCCTTTCTGTTAATGCCGCTGCGCTTGTTTTGAAATTGCAAGACTAAGTACTGGGAGCTTTAGCTTCTGTGGATTCTCTTTCAACCATTTCTTAAGTATGCCAGGCTAATTCTGTCATTACATACAGACACTATTGCTCAAGTCGCAATAGTCATTGTGCCTGACCTGCAAAGACACACTTTTTTTGATAAAGACTGAGGTTGAAAAGTAGCCTTTTTTCCAGTACCACTGAGTTTCAGGTGAATGGATGAGTTACGGGAAAAGATAGATCACGGTCTTAAGCTTTATGAAGATCATTGTATTTAACTGCCAACAATTTAGATATCCTGAAGTCAAAGTACAGGAAAAAAGATTTGAGTCTTCAAAGTTAACTCCTGAAAGAGCTTACCTTCTTGTAACTTTTTGCTGTTTTTATACAATTTTCCCTACACAGTAAAATAGAAGTTCCTACACCACGAGTCAAATAAAACCACACAAAATCAGAATTTCTTACAAACATTTCAAACTAAAAGAAAAAAAAAATTACTGACAACCAGCTGCAACTTTAAGTATTTGGCATCATGTAAGGCATTCTTAAACTGAAGCAACACAATAAGCTACAACTACATACTGAAACAGTGATTCATCCCTAGAAAACAAGTCACCAGAATATTTCTAAACTGCATAGTACCTTTTAGTTCAAAGCATGATGAACAGACAATGCAACTGTGATTTGATTCACCAGTTCAGGTAGCATCTTCAAATGGAAAAAATATCCTATTCTCTTTTGCTTACACAGAATGCCAAATCTTTCTTTCAAACCTACACATGAGAAAGCTCCTAATGCTAAGTTAATATTTAATTTAGCAATGTAAGCACCGAATTTTCTCCTGGAAAACCTGTCTGTGATCTTCAGTTTTCTCACAAATCACCATCTGTACATACCTATGCAATTACTCTGTTTGGAGCTTTTCTGCATACAAATAGGACCTGCAAGCAGGTACACATACAGACCATAAATCAGAGTGTCTCATTATTCCAGGCCTGGAGCACAAGTACGTAGTGCCCAAACCTTTCTAAGGTCCCAGGAACAATGTTTCCCCATACCCCAATGGGAAAACCTCTGTCATGTAGTTATCCACTCTCTTACAAGGCTAGCTACAGGATATCGATGTGGTTCTTATCTGCAAAGTAGCATCAGAACCTGGCTAATCTGGAAAAGCTGGGGCTGATGCACTGCTTCCTTCCAACTGAACCTTGGTAAAATTATGTACTTCCCTCAGTAAAAATTAGTAGACCTGCAAAAAATTTAAGGTCACATTCGACACATATAGTTTAGATACATCACCTTAATACAGCCCTGAAATTCTCATTTAGTTGCACAAAATCAAGATCCCAGGTGACTAAACGGGGGAGAACTGAGATGCAGTGAAGCCAAAGGGCACTGATTGTGCGTTACTACACCCAACATGTATTGCAGAGCCTGTGATAGACTGTTTTTCATGACCCTTTAGTGAGATCTCTCGTATCCCATCCTGCAATACAGCAAGTGCTTAATTTTCTGTGTGATTTTTTATGACAGGATAAAGATGACATGTTAACTATGGTTTTGCCCCAGAACTTTTGTAAAGCTTGACATTTCAAATACTCCATTTGAGTTGTTGCTGCTAATGCATTACCACAAAACAAATGTAGTGAAAAACTATGATACCAACGCAGTTATTAGCTGCTTCATGAAGTGTGACATCGGTAAGTACTGTTGACTGTCCAATAGGTACCTAGTTGGCACTCACGGCATTAAATATCACACACAAATTCACACGGGCAAAAAATAGGATGAAGCTTCATCCAACAGCTGCCACGATGCACATGGTACCACACCAAACCCTTGAAGAAGTGCCCTTGCAGAAAAGCTCAGAAATCAGTTAAAAGCACTACACTGTCCACAATGCTGTGATACTCCTATTTGCCTTGATTTTCTGACTGTAAAGACTAGCTTTACATCTGCAATGGTCGAAACCTCATTCTTTGTGTACGCTTCATGAACCATTTCTGCACTAACAAGGTCAGGCAAACAATAATACGTTTTCATTATACATGTAGGAAGGACTTCAGCCTGCAGCCTTGATGCTCATCATTTGCCCAGTAGATTAGAAAACTGTAGCGGGACACTGGACGTCATAACAGAGGATTTGGGCAAACTACTTCCTCATGTTGTGTCTGTTTCCCAAACCAAAACAAAGTAGAAGTTTTCATAATCGCTTATTCCATAAAACTTAAACACATTAACATGCAGCATAAAAGAAGTATGATCAAACTTACTTATATATCTGAGAAGCGTGTTTTCTCATCGTCTGCTTAGTATTCCTATCAACTGGCTATTGTTTATGCCACAAAAGTCAATAGAACCCAGGGACCGATCCAGCCCATTTCAGCAGGGAGCAGGTGAGGCCAGGCACAGCTCCATCACAGCGCAAAGCAGCCCCAGCCTACCTGCTGTCCCCCAGGCTTGTGGGGAGACCACAGTTTCCCCTCTCCTTTTGCCTCTTCTAGGGCGGTGCAGCTGACCTTTATCGCCACGTCTCCATTTAAACAGCAGACCCTTATGCAGCCCTAAGACCACCATGGCCCCAAGGGCACCCACGGGCCTGCTCTGCCCTGACCAGCCTCCCCCTGCACCCCAGCCCAAGCCTTCACCCACCCAAGCGGCACTGTAGGAAGGAGGGCCTGTCTCCAGCCCTGCCTCCAGGACACCCCTCACCTGTCCTCCATAGCTCATCCCTGGCACTGCCTCCTTTCGCCCCCGGCGAGGCCCCCAGGCCGTGCTGGCTGCTGCCCCCGAGGCTCCAGGCAGGACGCCGGGGCTGCCTGGGCTCAGTTTTGCACAGATCCACGCATCACAGGAACTAGCTGAGGTAAAGCCTGCCCAGTATACACTTCTGTGGAGCCAGGGGGCAGTGCTGGTGTGGTGGGGTTTTTGTTTGTTCCTTTTTGTTTGCTTGTTTGGGTGGGAGGATTGTTTTTTAAAAACATTTACCATTTACTGACTTAGACATCAAATAGCTGAAGTTGCACTCTTGGTTTGGGTCCTTTGCTTCCCCACCACCACGACCACTTTGTGCAATTTTCAGTGTTTCTACTGTAGATCAAGTTTGGGGGGGTTTTGGTTTTTGGTTTTTTTTTTGTTTGTTTGTTTGGTTTTTTTAAAGCTTTTTTTGTTGGTTGGGTTTTTTTGTGGGTGTTGGGGGGCTGTTTGTTTGGGCGTTTTTTGGTGTTTTTTTGGTTTTTTCCCCACCCTTGAAGCCTAGGGCAGCACACAGAAAATACCCAGCGAGTTACAGAGTATCATTGAGGTGCAATATGGGTAAATGAAATTTATCATTTGCCTAAAGAGAACACTAAGTGTAAATAATCATACCTACTTCCATTTTATTTGGCATGAAAGAAGCAGATCCTTTGCTGTTACCTTTCAATAACACAGGTTACAGTAAGGCAGGCAAACTATGTTTGAGACCGTCATTCAGAAGTTCAGAGCCAGGTTTTACAAGAGAACCTTAACTGAATAATTTATAATTTTCAATTAGAAGTTTACTAACAAAATGAAACTCAAACTAAATCCAATATAAAGCCTACATGTAACTAAGCCCAGAGTTGAACAAGGATCTCCAGATTCGTATTTCAAAGCTCAAATGCACTGCCACATCAGGCAAGGGGGTGCCATGAAAGTTGACTGTTGGTATCAGGTTGATGATTTAATTTTTTTTTCCTTGAAGACCATTTTTTCACTTCTGATGAACAAATGCCATTGCTGATCTTTAGAATGGGGACTATTCTTGGAGCAGCAATGGAACAGCTCAGAAAAGAAGCACTCGCAAATAATGAATTGTATGTAAGCAGAAGTAGTTTACTCATTGCATGCTTCCATAAAGTCAGAGTCAATAAAGCCCTTTAAGGCCAGCATGGTGAAACATTTTACAGAACTCTGCACAAGGCTGAGGACTTAAGGAAGGAGTCTCTAATAATGAGGAAATGTTATTTAGGAGTTGCATGATGAAAGCATGTAAGAGGCTCCCAGTACTTCAGCAAGACAGCATAAACAGAATTCCCCAGCATGTGAAGATTTTTGCCAGGGCCAATTCTCTTCATAAAAGGATACTTGAGCTGCCAGGTTCCCAGCTGCCAGATAATTGTCTGCATTGCTGTGGATTTCAGATTATTTTTATCTTACAAGAGGGATAGGAAAACACAGAGGAAATGTAACTTATTCACCAGAAGACAGAGAAAAGGCTGAGTGGCTGACAGGCTCCTGGCTTACTTTATAAGCATCCCTTGAGAATATTCTGCTCACAGATGTATTTCAAAAGAACAGCAGTAGGTGGTAAACAAACACCATACACCTTTCTCTAAGGACCTTCAGTCCTCTCTTCCTGATCTTGAGCTATCAGATATGCAACAACCCACTGCTACAACATAGCTTCTTGAAATGCATTTTCAAAATAAAATAAACAGTATGCGTGTACACACAAGACACTTTCTCTTGACATTACCTTTCCATGAAGTAGGAATGTCTTTTCATAAAGAAATTCAGTTTAACAAAAAGCTAAATAAAAACCAAAAATGTTTTTATTCTCCAGATCAAACTCTAATGAAACATAATTTTTTCAGTGACAGAGAAGAATGATCTGTTCTTTTTCCCCAACTGATCAGACATATTAAAACCAAAGAACGTCATTACAGAGTAATATAATTTCCTGCTTGAGATAGCACTTAAAGTTTTAACCAATTACCTATATGTTTAAGCCAAAAACTTGTTTAATCAAATTATACTTTCTAGTCTTAACCTGAGTGAATTAAGGGAAACAGACTCTACAATTCTCCTGACACTTTGATCCAACTTCACCTAGCAAAAATTTGTTTCACATTTAATTTGTATTTTCCTGGGTTCAGCTTTCAGACATCTGTGCTTATTGTGCTTTTCCTGTTAGATGAAAAAGGTATTTATTATTCTAGAATTTCCTCCAAGTGAAGGTACCACAACATAGCCACCAAGGTACTGCTTAATCCTCCTGACCACCCAAACATATCATGCTCCTTAAACCCATCACTGAAGACCAGACTTCAAATACACAGGTGGTGTTCTCTACACCTTTCCCCCCACGGTGTCCTATTGAAAGTCTGGATCAAGCACAGAGCATTCCAGCACTAGCCAGGAATTTTGTACCAAACTGTGCACAGAGATATAATGTCATCCCTAATTGCTATTCTCCTCTATTCACCTGTCCAAGGTTCACATTGGACATTTTGCCATTGCAGCACACTTGGAGCTCACACTAAGTCACTAGTCCATTACAGAGACTGCAGAATCACTGCTATACAGGATACAGCTCCCAATTCAGCAACCATGGATTAGTTAACCCTAGATGTCTGACCTTGGCAGCAGCATGAAAACCAGTTATTTGAACAGACATGGGTCACTCATTATGTCAACTGCTGTAGAGTGCTGTCCTTTCTTCTTTACTGTTTATCATGCTGCTTGTCCCTCACATAGATAAGTACTTAAGCATGTGCTTGAGGATTAGCCTAAACTACCAACTGCCCTGGAGTGGGGAAACACCTGAGCTTGCTTTTAAGGAGCTACATACCAGTTTAGTACAGAAACAAGGTTGCTCTCAGCAGGTCAGATGATGCTCTGTGCTTCTGTGCCTCAATTGCTTCTAATACTTGAGCTCTCTCAGTCAAAGCTAACAGGTTACTTCTGCAGCCAGCACAAGTTGAATATAGTGAGGACTTAAACTGAAGTGCTTTCCTGCATAAGGCACACTACTCTGATCTTGTCTCTAAGGAGTCCAGCTGGGGAATATAACCCTCCTCCCCAGTCCCCAGTCATTTTCCATCTACCCATGGGGAAATCCTGTTCACTTTTCCCCACACTTCTGTATCTCAAGTTGTTACAGCCGTTTTATGTGCTGCCTCAACTACCTTTTATTTGTTACCATACACACCCCTCTGAGTTCTGTAACAATATGGAAAGACATAAGAATGCCTGGTGTAAAAAGTTCCCTGTATGAGAAAAAAAGTTTATCTGACAGTGAAAAAAGATGCCTGCATAATCAAAAGCAACTCAGTGAGCCAGGGATCCACTTGAACAGATGACCGAATGCAACCCCTGGGTAACTCAATTTAATCTCTTCACTTGTTTACTGAACAAAGTCAGAGAGGGACACCCTCAAAGTTGGATGTATGGAGCCAGATGAAAAGGCAGGAATGGGAAAAAATGCTGGAGGAGATCTGGGCACCAATGTTGTTAATCAGTCAAAGTAATTGAAGAAACTTATATACTTATACATAAAATGTTGCCATTAGCAGAACACAAGGCTGTATCTTGCATGTAACAGCCCACCACTATTGACAAAGAAAACAGTAGCCTTAGTAACCCAGTTAGAATAGTGTTGCAGTAGGAGCTCATGTTGGAGTTACCCACCAGGCTATACAAGCCTACAGGCTATTGTTGCCTAGAGTACAAATGCACCTACTACTACTTCTGTTCTGCAAGTAGTCTGCAAGACTTCAATCTCTTGTTTAACAAGTATGTGTATATTTTCAAATGCAGCCTAAAGTGGAAAAAACCCCACTCCGTTATATAGCTTATCAAGTCTATCACTTCAGGATCAACAGTATCATCATTGTAAATTCTGGTTCACCCCCACCCACACTCCCCTTTCTCTTCTAGGGAAACAGCAACTATATACAGCCTAGGCTCTCACCCATCTTTTACTGAGGAAAATTAACAGAAAACAAAAAGTATTCCACACAAAAAAATTACTTCTGGAAGAAAAGAGGTGATGTGTATTTTTAATGAGATAAAACAGCAAGTAAACATAGTATCTACTCATCATTCTGTGGCTCTTTGAAAACATTAGTCAGAGCTTCACAGACAGGAGGAAACATCATGGCTCCCTTGCTATCAAGTGTTGAAGCATCAAGACACGCCCATAACTTGAATAACTTTTGTTAAATCTACAGAAATACTGTGAGACTATATTACCTCAGTGCAATCAGGGAAGCAGCTCAAGGTGGTTGTGACCAGTCTCCTCCCACCACTTTCCTCTATAGTTTGAGAGTACTTTGCAAAACAGCAATACACCAACACCGTCTAAAGAAACAGACTATACTTCTGTAATACAGTTAAGTGAACATGCTCCTCACAAAAGCCCTCTGTGAAGTACAAGATGGCACAAAAAGGGTCCCATGATTTGCTGTGCATTAAGGAGCCTGTGGCAGAAGCAGAGGAAGAACTCAAGCCACTACCTTTAACATAAACCCTGCTTTCTTCCTTGATTCCAAAGGATCTCAGTAAGCTGCCTTGAACAGAAAAAAAGAACACACACACACCCAGTGTACTTCCAATAGATGCTCAGCATCTGGAAGAGGGACTTGATAGGTCTTGAGTTCCTGCATGAGTAAGTTTCCCATTGTGGGAGCTATTGTGTTTTTTCCAAAGTTGAAGCCCTGTAAATTTAAACTGTCAACTGTGCTTCAAAAGAATTAGTAGAATTTTTTTATTATTTTTTTTGCACTCAGACACCTGGGTTCTCATGTTAACTGGCCCAAATTTACTGCAAAATCTGAAGATTACAGGAAGAGTTGGCCAGGTGGAGTTTTGAGTTTATGGCAATACACAATGCCAAGAAAAACTCCTGGGGATAGAGGATTATCCACAGTCGAAAAACCCCTTCTCCTTACAAGAATGTATGTTCTGAGTAACATGCATTAAGAAGTACTGCTGTGTGGGGTGTTGATTTGAAAAAGCATTCTCACTTTTTCCCTTCTCAGCTGTAAACTAGAATCTACCATAAAATCTACAATAGATGGAATACAGGGTAGCTTTTGTCTCCTATAAATCTCTTTCCTGCTCCCAAGCACACCCTATTGTATTCCTATGGCCAAGCTGTAAGAAGGACAGTAGCAGAATTACTGTGCCAACTAATGTCGTGGTTTAGCCCCAGTCGGCAACTAAGCAC
>VYZW01007009.1:0-11794 GCA_013401315.1 Balaeniceps rex
TTATAAAAAATAACGAGCAATCCAGCTTTAGTAAACACATCTGCACTGTCACAGATCATAATGGTAAAAATACCTGAAGTAAACAGTGTAAGTTTTCACTAATTGTATTTTTTAAGCTTAAATCCTATTTCTGTGGTTTTATAAGCTCAGATAACTTTAATTATCTTTTACCAATCTAGCACATTAGCCAGTTTGCTAGTCTCAGAGTCAAAAATCAATTTATATATAATAATTTGTTTAATTTGAGGACCATTAATTAATAAAGTGATAAACTTTCAGATAAATCCTCATGTATCTACGTGTAAAACTACTCATGTACATGTATTGTGAAATACTCTGACTTTATGAGCTTACAGTCAGTCAGGAAAACAAATCTAGGATACTGGAATATCTCTAAATAGCAACTTGTTAAAAGCACAGTCTGTTAGGGTATGGTTGAGGATATTCTATTTCTGTAGTGAATTTAAATTCATTCACCAGAAGGTGCCAGTCTTGGTCCATAAAACCAAGAATCTAGTAATAGCGTTTCAGTAAATTCCATTATAATGATTTCAGTGGAAACTAAAAGCACAGAGTTCTGGTGTCAAAGAAGGCAGCAGCTAATGAACTCTGAAGGTAGAATGCAAAACATATTCCAGAACAAACATAATACTCCATAACAAATCTAGGAAAAAGATTAATAATTCTTTACTGATTTTTACATTGATGTAAAAATAATATTGTCCCCATGAAGGAAAAGACAGAGGAAATGGTAGCTTGTAGGTTGCACTTACAGGGGGTATCTCTCTCTTCAGCTTGTAGGCACTTGCTTTTCATTTTTATATTTTTTATTTTTATGTTTTGATTCATGTGGAATAAGTATGGATCATTACACCTAAGAGGGCTTAGAAGGTGAAGTACTGAATTTGATTTGTTGAAGTTGATTTTACTTCTTGAACATATCTCCAGAAACGTACATCCAACTATCCGCAGCAATGTGCATAGTGACCTTTTTTCCTAATGTTATAGATCCTCCTTTTATTTTGCATCAGATCAAAAAATAAGCCTAAAACCTTGAAGGTCATAATGTGGTTCTCTTACACACCACTTTTATATAATACATGCAAATACAGTGTTTGTAACATTTTATAGTGGTATAGCTTCAAGAGCAATTGTTTACTTTGCCAGTAGCTTTCCTACTTTTTCAGGACTCAGACTTCTTCCTTGTTCAAAAATTTTTTCAGCTCCATGCATCATGAGGAAGCAGTCTGCTTAATGCACGAATCTCTAAGCTGCTCCTTGCGCTGTTACTTCAATCTAAGTGCTCTGCTACCTTAACGAAGTATGTAGTGAAAATACCTAGATAGACAGATAGATGCCTGAAATTTCCTGTGGTTTGGAGTCTATCATGTAGGCTGTCATAGAGTCTGACAAAGGCTGAGAGTTGCAGCATGGAGTAACAGCTTCATCCTGAATTTATTCCAGTAATTAGACTATCACAGCTACCACATGTCATTTCCCTGATTAAGAAACAGGAAAACAAGGAGCTGTGAAGAGAAGAGAAAAATACATTCAGCCTGTTTTCTCAGAAACATTGAATAAACCATGACAAAATGGATCCATTTCTGTACTCTAGCAGTTAAAGAAATGAGATGCTGTGAAAATAGGTGGTAAACATTAAAAAAAATCAAACCCCAAATACATATCTGAATGCTCATGAACAGAAGGGAGGGAGGTTGGGCTGGAAAACTAGTTTAATTCGAGAACACAGTGATACAGACAGAAATATATTTTTCCCCAGACCTTTGTGAAATCAAGTGGTTAAATACTTTCCTGGATAAACATCCTGGGTCAGGTCATTTCACAACTTTGATGAGACATCTAAAGAGCAGCAGGTGGTACTTTGCTTTGTTAGTGCTGAACTAATAGCATCAGCATGGTATTAGGGGACATAAAACGACTGGAGGGGCTCTCTTTCAAATAATATTTAAAACTGAAGTCCTCGGCAATTAGATTTCTGAAAGGATCTTACGAATGGCCTAAACAAATTGCTTCCTGTGATTTTCCCTTGATTTCCTATGTAAATGCACAGGTGCACATATGCAAAGCCCTGGGTCTGTTTGTTAGTTTACCGCAATAACTTCTGACGAACACCTGTTGGCAAATTTTGGTTAAATTTGACAGAGCAGAAGAGGTCTCAAAATCCCCATGCATTTCATGTTAGTAGGCGTCCAGGTAAGGAAGAGAGATCCCATCAACACCTGAACAAAGCCAAAGCACAGGGAAAAGCATGTGTCTCTTGCTAGACACCAGAGAATCAACTTTTCAGGCAAGAGTTCTTTCCTACATGGTTGCTCAGGTGTCAATAATGCATATCTTCTCACTGAAGCTTTTCCTCTGGTTGAGGTAGTCATAATGGTTCTTGCCTCTGCAGAATCTCTGACACCTAGCAAGGAATTTCAACAGCAGCCTTATTAAAATTCACTTACAAAGTAAATCAGCCACGAAACACAAATCCATAGGAACCTAAGCTTCATTAATTCAACTTTCAATAGAACTATTTGTTTGCTTACTATGATTTCCATGATTTCCCTGTAGTTTCCCTGCAACCGTACATAGGGCTTTTTTTTCCCCTACTTCCTGGAGCTTTGGTACGTTTAATCAAAGTTTATATATCTCCTGTAAATTCTGCCAAGATAAAGGATCTGCACATTAGTATTTTTGTTTTGCTATTTACCATTGATTTCAATGGGACAATTCAGGAAGGAAGATACTAGTCATTACCAGACTAGGGGTGGGATTCATCACTCCAAACTTTGTGCATTTACAGTGGAGACATCCACATCCGAGCTAATTATCTAAACTCCCTTTATAGTCACAGGAAAGAAAGAGGCACTTCCAAAGTGTGATTCTTCTCCTCCCAAGGTTGACATCTAAAACAGGCCAGATGAATCATGCTCTAGAAGTGCTCTTACTCTCCTCTGACTATAAAGGGAGTTTGGACAACTGTCTCACATACAGATCTCTGCTGTTGCAGAAGTCTAGGGGTAGGCGATGTGGCAGAATTTTACACATCTAATCATGATCTGAATTATGCCAGTATTACTGTGGAGTCCCTAACCTGGAAGTAATGGCATGGAGTAATGATTATGGATCTTAAAAAGTACTTAGCTCTCACATGTACTTTTTGAGAGAAGTCTAACTGTAAACATTTGCGATTAAAGAAATAGCACTGTTTTGTCTTAGAACGATAATTATTTCTCCCCCATGAAATGGGTGAACCATCATGGTATTTCCTATCTGAAGGAATAATTAACTAATTGGGCCTTGGACCTCAAATTTTGGGGAAATTCTATTTAGTGTTTTTATTTTCTTCTTTCCCAGCTGGCTTGCTATGACTCATATGATTCAAGCCCATGTGTTTTTAAGAGAGCTGGAACTGGGGCACAAGTCTTCGGTGTACTATGAATTACTCTGATTTTCCCCATGTATTTTTCCTATAAATAGAAGTTCACTATCTAAAGAAGAATAGAGAGTCCTATATACACAGTTTCCTATGCATTATTTTCAGTACTCTAAAAAAGTACTAAAAAATATCACTCCCACCGGAACTCAGGGAAACAACCCGTTTCAAAGTGCTAAAGTTCCAGTAAAAATTTTAAACCCTTATCTTCCACTTAACTGTCTAAGTGCCCATTTCACAGCAATAAGCAGGCAGATGGCTCTGTTCTCTTTCTGCCACAGCATTCATTTTCTGTTTTTATCTACCATGCTGAAACATTTTTTGCCTCAAAAAGCTTAATTAATGCAATACATTGCATACACTTAAAAGTAGTGCATTTTTTTTATTTTGGCTTTGCTTTCAGTGGTTACCTTTGATTTACTCATCTTTTATATATTTAGGTTTATATTTATTTTTGATATCTTTTTTGACTTACAGAATATTCCCCAGCATTACAGAAATTCTAATCTGATGAGGATAATTTACACAAAATCTCCAAGAATCATGTAAAAATGTGGAGGACTGTGGTGGGTTGACCTTGGCTGGATGCCAGATGCCGTGAAGCCGGTCAATCACTCCCCTCCTCAGCAGGATGGGGTGGGGGTTCAAAAATGAGGTGGAAAAAAAACACCTCATGGGTCAAGATAAAGGCAGTTTAATAAAAGTGAAAGCAAAGACCACATGCAGAAGCAAAATGAAAACAAAGATTTTATTCTCTACTTCCTATCAGCAGGCAATGTCCAGCCACTTCTCAGGAAGCAAGGCTTCAGTACACATAGCTGTTGCTCCGGAAGACAAACATCATACATAACGAATGTCCCCCATTTCTCCTCCTTTCTCTTAGCTTTCTGAGTGGATGTCATATTGTATGGAATATCCCTTTGGTCAGTTTGGGTCAGCTGTCCTGGCTCTGTCCCCTCCCAAGATCTTGCCCACCCCCAGCCTACTGGTGAAGGGGGGAAATGTTGGAGAGACAGCCTTGATGTGGTGCGAGCACTGCTCAGACATAGCCAAAACACTGGTGGGTTATCAACACCTTTCTGGCTACCAATACACAGAGCACAGCACCATGAGGGCTGCTATAGGGAAAATGAACTCCATCTCAGTCAGACCCAATGCAGGGGTATAACTGGCCCAGGGAGTATCATTCTTGTAATAAAATGACAAGTATTTGAGATAATGTTCACATAGGTATTTTTTGCTTCTCTTTGCCAAATGTAGCTTGGAGAAAGGGATGTGACCGCAGTTAGAGCTTGCACCTCTTGAAACTTTTTGCACCATACAGCATAACTTCATGCCAGAATAATGCATCACTGCACTTTTGGTCTCCTAGGACCAATGAAACAGGCATATTTTACAGCAATCTTCATTTACCTGTATATACAAATCCCTAAATCCCCTTCTTTCAATCTGCCAGATTCCTGTAGACTGAGTGTGTTTATGTAGGCAGGAAACAAAATCTGTGTCTTATATAAAAGAATAAAAAACCTACAACACTGAGCATGATTCTCTAGCATAATACACGTGAGCAGACAGAAAAAGCAGCATATACATGAGAATCTCATTAGGAGACCATCCTTCTAACACCCTGGCTAAACACATTAACCTGAGCACGATTGTGCATAATCCTATTGACAGACATATACCTCCTGCATCATTATAGTTTCAAATAATTCCACTGCAAAACAAAACAACTTACACAAGCAAACGGTAGCAATAGAACCTGATACTGCTGTAGCTTTACCTCATTTACTTTCAGTGTGACAGTAAGCACAGAGGATAACACTTTCTGTTATCAGTTTGCATGTTTTAGCAGTGGTGAAGAGGCCAAGGTCTGGGTTCCTGTGAGCCTTTGGTGCTATTGCATGATTGCATACAGATCCAGATTCTGTCACTGGGCTTGCTAGAGGTGTACCCTGTGCTGTGGCAAGCACTCACATGAGTCATATCCACTGATTAGGACCTAGAGATTTCACAAAGGTGATATTCTTAGTCTTTGAGGTGGAGGATGTCAGATTTATTGCATGCACCTAAGACATTGGTACAGGAAAGAGAAGAGCCTGAAATTTTCCCACTGACACATTCACCCTTTCTCACCGCATATGTCAGATTTATTTAATATTTGTTAGTAGCTGCCAAATCCCACAGCTAGACAGAGGTGAGGCTTCTGCTCCTTGTCCCCAGGTCCAGCCAGTAGCAAGGTTGAGCATGTGTCCCCAGTAGGCACACATGCACACAGTACATATATACACATACACACAGCTGTCAGCACAGACCAACATAGACAGAAAACGCAGCTCTCACATGAACACATACAGTGTCAACGGCCTGACCCTGCTCCCCTCTCTGTCTGAGCAAGATGGAGGTCCATTACTAGGAAAATATGTATACGCATTTACAAGATGGATGCCTCTAGTATCTGGACTGAGACACCCAGTTTGCCCAGTATCAGCCCCTGGATCCCAGTCTCCCCAGTTGCTGGCACCTGCACACAAAAGCCCCTGAGGCTGCAGCCCCACTCTGGTTGCTGGTTGAGACCAGACCCCTTTGCACAGAGCAGCACAGGCACAAAGACACACACAGATCCCTCGAGCAGCTGTGCTCAGACACTGGTGCTTTCCCAGCAGGGATGCCCTAGCCACCCTTGCCTCATGCACACACACACACATATGCACAAATGGTCTCTCCATCAACTTCCAGACTGCACAGTATCTCTGGGAGCTGTTTGAGATCCCCTGGCCTCTCCAGTAGCCAGTCCACAGACCCTCTGGTCCCTCCAGGATCCAGCTTTGATATGTGGCTCTAAAGGTCTTACCCTAATCACTGGCTAGTCCTGCTTGATATTCATTGCTCATCACATGCAAACTCCAGTTTGCTGCACCCAGACCCCAAACACACACATGCACACAGAATAGGGTGTACCTCACCCAGGGAAAGAGTTAGAAATGGAGTTTAATGAGATGACAGGACAGACTGTGCTGACCAGGCACAGGGCAAGGCCAAACCAGCATGCTGACCAGCAAACTGTTTACAGGCAACTGGCATCTTTTATCCCCTTATCCCTCTGTTGTCTCACTCTTTCTCTGCCCCATTTTATTTTAATCCCTCCCTTTCCCCACCTTTGGTTTCTCCCTTAAGCATCCCATAAAAAGACTTGCACAATCCCAGAATGCTCTTCCCCAGCAACCTATAATGAGCCCCATCCCACAGGGCCCGTGGGGCTGATGCTCTCCTGGGACAGCCCTGGGAGGGGCTCGTGTCTCTGACTGGGGCATTGGGGTTCCCTTGCTGCCCTCTGCCTCTGCGCTCCTCTGTGTGTGGGGGAGATGAGCTAAGAATATTATTAATTTTTTTTTTAAACTCAGAGCAAAATACAACAGCTTTAAAATAAATTCAGATAGAAACTACGTTCCAGAGCTGTCAGAATAGGATTAATCTATTCTCTTTCAATTTTGTTCATTGCCTCTTCTGTGGCTGGCTGATATAACAAGGACACAAAGGTCAAGGGCAGCATTTCAAAGTATAAAGGACAACAAAATATAAGACAAGACACTAAGATACTCCAGCCACCCAAAGAAAGGTGCCATAAGTCCTTAAGTACTTGAGGTAGGTGCCGTCACTCATTGTGATTCACATGCTTCCAGAGGTGCAGGATCCTTTGCATGATTACTGCTTTCACCTCACTCACATTTCCTGCAAACACTAGGTTCACATTGCGCAAAAAGTGTAGTATCAAACACAGATGAAGAGCACTTTCTGAACTACGAAACACACCGTCTTTAACAGCAGTAGGAGCAGCATCACAGAAAGTCATGTGACATCCAAAGCCATGATTACGGGTTGACAAATCTGAAGTAAGGTCCTGAATGTCATGAGAGTATCTTCATCTAACTCCAGGGAGATGGAGATTACAGTCTAGGAGAAAAACGACCAGTTCTGGTACCCTGATAGTGAAATAGAAAAACAAAGAATTACAGAAGGGAAAGGTTACCCTTTGCAAGAAGCATTGAACTGAAGGTCTGTGGCACTCTCCTGCACTCTGGCCTTGGAGAAGGTTAACCCAGACATTTTTTATGTTCAGGTTTCATGGTTCAGTGCTGAATGTTTGGGAACAAAGGAACGCTTCACTAAATTGAAAAAAACACATTTAGAAATTTCTAAATACAATCAAAAAGAAGGCAACTAACCTATGCATTAATTTCCTTGAATATTGTAATTTTTTTTGGCAGCCGTTCTGGATGCCACCACAAGTACTTAATTATAAAATAATCTGATTCCCTATTCTAGTAATCAAAAACAATCTAATAAGTAAAACTGAGCAGTGCTAGTCTGCTGGCATACATTCTAGGAGAGGTTAGCAAATATATCTGTTTTAATGATGGTGGCTTTACATTCAATTTGAAGAGTAATTTAAGCTGTCAGAAAATACGCCATAATTACCTTGAAAAATTGCAATGCTTCTCTAGGACCAGAAGCACTGTTAAGACACCAAGATCCTCACTGCAATGGTGTGTACTTAAATCATTGCATGTTTTCAAACTTTTAATAGCTCAGGTAAAGTTGTTTGAACATTAAACATTTATCTATAGCTGCTTAATGATAGGAGTATAAATTATATTGATTTAAAAATACAGACCTTTGAGTGTACAGAAACATAACAGGAGAAATTCATGCCTTTGAAGGACGTTATGCGGATAGGTATTGGTGGATGGGATGGTACATAAAGCTTTCTGATGGATGAGCCTGGGGGCACACCAGGTCACATACATACGTACAAAGTACTAGGTTGCTGCCAGAGATTTTCTTTCTGCTGATTGCTTTCCTTTTCCTCTGTTGCAAATGGCATGCTCCAGGCTGCATTTCATTCCAGGTACCATGTGAGGAAACATGAGGTAGAGGCCCAGCAAACGTCCTCAGTGTATGACTTGACAAGTCTGCAAATTGTGTGAACAGAGCTAGAAGTTTAACTGCCTCTTCCACTCTATAAATGCTCCTGAATTTAGAAGTGTATACTTCTTTTACATGTTTGCTCTGTTAAAATCAACTTGATGCTCAGTGCTGAGAAACTAGTGAAGGCTCGTTGCTCTTATGCCTACACTTACAGTCTTGGCATAATTGTGTCTTTCAGAAAACTACATCTATTGCATTTGGCTGAGTATACTGATGCTTCAGAGTACCATTTATGAATGCTGAGCCCCTACTTAACTCTGCTTGTGTTCTTCTGATTTAATTTATTTAGGTACCTGGAAACCTCTGCAGAAATGACTGTGAATAAACATTGTTTCATTGTAAAATTGCAGTCCTTTTGGAGCACAAAAACCAACTTGAACCAGCTAACATTTACAGTAATGTGACCATATTAATTACAGGAGACTTATTTAGTGTTGAAGGTATTATTATTCACACTTCAAAGTGTTCTTTGACGTATCATAGACTTTTAAATTTTTGCATTATAAGGATGTAACGCTATTGGATTAGTGGTTAATCCTATTTGTCTATATCTTTCAATATAAAACTAACCTTTGGGAATGGGTGAATAATTTCTCCTGGTAACACCAAAGATGGATGGGGCCCAATTCTTTTCTTTCGAGGTAATTTGAACTCCCTTTTTTAGAACAAATCAGAGCATTGTGTGTACAAGGCATGCAGGACTGTGCTAAGTAGCACTTAGCAGCAAAATAAGGCACAAAAAATTGAGGTCAGTTACAGCGCTTTTTTTCATTGTCTAAGTGAGTGTCTGATTTTCTTGTAAGATTTTGTGCATGTAGCTTAGATAAAGGGTAAAAGCATTTTTTCTGTGTGCCATGTAGCATTCTCTCTAATGTGACTCATCAGTCTACTGTGCAGAGCAATGATAGCTCAACCAGGTTGATATTTTTAAAGCTAATGAGCTGCTGATTAGTATCTGAGTGACTGAAGCTAACAAGATATGCTCTCTTCCAGTGATTTATAGTGATGAATTAATTAATATGATCCCAAATTCCATCTCCAGTGAAACATGTGCCTTTCCTGCTAGCTTCATAACACTGAGAAACTGCTGAATGTGTAGACTGAATATGAAGCTTTGCTAATGGTATGCCAATGTTCAAATGATACTCTGAAGTTATTCATACACGTACTTTAAATGCAAAAGTGAATTAAGAATATTAGAAGGTGAAAACTGCATTATCCCCAGCTTTACAAATTATTGAGTGAAATATCGTAGTGTGAAACTAAGTATATGCAGACAGAGAACAAATAAAAAATACTCAGGATACTAATAACATAGATGCCTAGCACTGAGAACAATTTTTAAAATACTTGGAAGGGGAGGGCTACTATAATCTTTATCCTTTACAATCTTTTGGTTTATTTTTTTCAGGAAAGGAAAACCTGGTTTCATAGGTCACAGATAATATTTCATATTCCCATTATGATTCTGAAAAGATTTGTGTTTTCATAACTCTAAACTGATGTTCACATTGTATTACTAATTCGATAAAGCCATTCTTCTTGCACGTCACTCTGAGTATAATGCCAAAATATCACAAAAAACATTGAACAACTTTCATTAGTTATTAGGTTTGTATTAGTTATACAACTTTTCCCAAGTTCCTGGTTTCCTCTCCTTTATTATCCTTTATCCTGCAGTACCTTGAAAACTGCATTTAGTCTGGCTATGATACTAGAGAATATATTACCATGAACTACTCAGTATTAAGCATCTGATTAAGGTAGTTCCATTTCTGTCTCCTCTGATTCTAAGATTAACTGGAACATTATGGATGATTGATTGTGGTATTTTTCAAAGAGAACTTGACAGCATCTGGATGAAATTGGATGTCCTTTATTCAAAGCCATTCTGAACAACTGCAAGATTTTTCTACAGCAAACATCATAAGGATTTATTTCATCAAAATTCTCTGTCATAATTTTTACTATGAGTTCTAAGGCTAAGACTATTTTCTTGCTTTAGTCCTTGGGTTATGGTTCTGAAAAATTAGATATAAATCTAAGCTTTTACTAAAGAACTTTCTGATTGTGGTGATTTTAGAGAACAGTTTTTAAAAAGATGACATACAAAGGTAATAATGAATTTAACAGATGGTGGAGATTTTCAGTAGTTTCATTTAAAAATTGTTCCTAGAAGCACAATTTTTGAATGTTTGAATTTTTGAACATGTTTAAGCTTTTACTTTCACCACGCCCACTAAAATATTTGTTAGGAGAAACAAAATTTGTGGAGAAAGATGCCTTAAGCACACACATTTCTATATTTAAAAAATAACTACCTCAGAACAAAACTTTAAAGCACGTAAATATTTATATATACATGAACAACTACACATTCCCTCTTCTTTCAGAAAATTAACAAAACTAGTCTGAGCAATTGTTACTCTACATTGGGAACAGAGAGCAAACTGTTGGCACACTCTGCATTCAAGAAGGTGAGAAACAAAAAATCATTTGGTAGATATGTCCCATGACCTTGAACACTACTGTGACTGAAATAATGCCCCAACCAGTGCAGTGTCCTGTTGAAAATTAGCCATTTTAAGATTATTGTAACAGAGGCTTGATTTTACTCCATCTTTTCAATGAGAAAAAATAAGTAAATGATCAATTTCATTGAATATAGACAGAGCCATGAAATGCCAAGAAGCTAGTTGTCCCTTAATGTGCATTAATTAAATATTAATCTCATTATTTAGCTCACTGAAAAGCCAGTGAACATACGTTACTTAACCTTCTGTAATACAGTTTAGCTTAATTCCTTCCCTCCTCTCTCTTTTAGGATCAGTCATTAGGATATTTTTCTGTCATGTAAAACACTGCACTTCAAATGGGATTATGTTAATTAAATTTACAATGCACAAAACTAAAATTAATAAGACTGTCAGGAAGCCTGCAACAACTTCTTTTCTTCTTAATTCTTCCTCCCTCCCAATATCCCTTTATTGCTTTCATTTTCCCCCTAAGAAGTTATCCTCTGAATTGTTTCCAAGATCTTTGGCATTTTGTTTGTGTGACAGAAATTAGCAAAAAAAATCCCTATTGCTTTTTACCAAAAGCCTGATCATTAATGTATCTAATTAATTTGAGCTTAATATTTTACTGTGCAAATTTATCCCCTGAAGCTTTTTCAGATCCACAGCCTCAGTTTATGATTCATTTGAACTAGAGAGGATAGAGGACATCTCACAAAGGTCAGATGTCTAAATGTAATACATAAATAATATGTATCAGTGTTTCTTGGTGTACTGGGTCTGGCTGTGATGGAGTTAAATTTCCTCACAGCAGCCCACATAGTGCTGTTCTTTGCATTTGTGGCTA
>VYZW01007018.1:1260-18040 GCA_013401315.1 Balaeniceps rex
CCAGTGACATACAATAACACCAGTCTCAATGATATCGTCTTGATCTGTGCACAGAGAATGCTTTATGACACCATGGTGTCAAAGGGTGATACTGGGCACACTGGGATAGAAAAGACAATGGGCCTCATGTTGTATAGAGCCATGATACCTAAAAGAGCCAACAACTACCATTAAAAATGAAAAAGGAAAAAGTTCCACCAGTATACATCATGGAAAATTATCCATTAGGGAAACTGAAAAAATTACCTTTTCTTTCCCTCTTTCACCCCTTATGAGGTAGTCAGGTAAAGAATGATATCCCTCTACTTAGCAAAGAAACAGTGTATCCTGAATATCACAGAATAATAATTATGACAATATAACATACTGTAAGAGTGCTGAATATTAATTCTGATTCACTATAAAAGGAATTTTATTACATTCACTATTGATCATAAGCAAAATCAATTTCACTCCTCTGTATGTCAAAAAAGAATGTAGCAAAGCAGAAATACTAATTCATTTAGTGATCTATTGCATCTCTACTTATAAAAATAGTTTTAAATCTGTTATTTAGATAAGTTCACAAGGCACTTAAAAATGAGAAACTGAGTTTCATGTCTTATAGCTGTAAAAATCAAATACGTATATTTTTGAGAAAGAATAGGTTAGGAATATTAAAAGGATGAAAAAATAAAAAAATATTTTTCCAGACTCTGATGCTTTATATGACATTTCAGCAAAGAAAGCTATGCTTTTATAGAAAAGCTAGAAATTAGTGAGGAAAAAGAAGCATTTTTACTAGAACTTACATAGCAAGATTAGACTCAGCTTTTACAACAATGGTATCAACAGTGCACTGGCTTATGATTGCCACAATTTCACACGAGTATTAATTTCTTATGCAACAGAATTGTTTTTGATAAGTTTTCATGTTGATTTTGATACTGATAAGGATATCTGTGCGGAAATGTTTTTGCCAGAGCTATGGACAAAGAGCTCTTTGATGGCCTTCACAAGTTGCTAGGCAATAGCTGAATGGTCATGATAAACTTCAGCTAAGCTGCTCTGAAGAAATGCTCATGCATTTAATGCCCAGTGCTTTATGCTGGGGCCTCACATCTAAATCAGCATTCCCCCAGCATTCGTAATTGCATGAATGAAGTAAATAATTCTTTAGGGGATACTAGTGTTTCTGCCCATGCTAGCAGAGTGTTTACATACTCCCTATGCTATATTTTTAAGTTGACTCAATGATCCATCCAAGTCAGATCAACAGAGAGCTAATTCGTTTTAGCACTCAAAGGGGAAAAAAATCTACCAATTATTTCTTACGATCTTCCCAGGCAAATTTATTATTGGACTCAGTGCTATTTTCCAGCTTATCATGTTTTCATTAGTCTGATAAAATTTATCCAAACTTTTAAAAGTATTATTTTTTTCATAAAGAATGTGTACTTGCTATACAATTTATCTTCACAACAGACAGAACTTTCCAGTATAGTCTCTCAGAATTAAAACCTACTTGTATATTGGTGTACTTCCCGTGTGTCAGAGCGAAGTTGGATATACAACAGCCTAAACAAGAGAAGGATCAAGCCCTCAGAACCTGGGGAAATGTTGGTGTCAGTAAAGCTAATTATATGTTTCCATTATGGTCCAAGATCTCACCCTTCATATTTGAGAGAAACAAACACTAGATCCCTTCTGTTCAAGGAAGCTGAGACTTCTGATGATGAAAACTGCTTCTCTACTTCTCTGTCAAATGATGGATGAGCAGCCCAAAGAAAGAGGAGAAACAGCACAGGGAAGTGGTGAAAAACTTCACAGGCACTATTTAGAAGTACCCTCATTGTCTTTAAGGGAAGAGAATTACCTTGCTCCCCAGCTGAAGATAGCCAGAAGTCTAAATAAAAGTGTCTCAAATTAAGGAGCTAATGAAAGGATCAAAGATTTTTCTCTAGAAGTTCAGACTGCTGCTTCTTCACGGCAGCAGCAGGAGAGTTTGTGCCCATGAGTTTTGGTAGGAAGCCAGCTACAAAAGCTTGTCAACAAAAACAGTGCTGTATCAGAGTTTGAAGGCAAACATCAGTATCTCCAAATTTTAGTGAAAGAATCACTTTTGAGATATCCCCAGTATCTTTCTGAAGAAAGATCATACTGTTGCTACGTACTGTTATCCACTCCAGTGGTGCTCTTCTTTTAATCTACCACATTTTAGGTAGCCACAAGAAAATAATACTTCTCCTTTTCTTACCTTCTTGATAGGTAGAAAATAAATGTACTTAATCTACTGATTTAAAGTTCTTCTAAAAGAGTGGCATTTCTTCCACGTAAAGACCCACCACAACACATAGGCAATAGAGATACAGACACAGTGAAGTCCAGACGCAGGGTAGACCAACCCTCTTATTGAAGAATTCATCTCCCTAAGTTTGGAAAGTAAATATGCCTTTTATCATGACACAGTGCCCACATATGATTTCATTTTGCGGTACACTGAATATTCATCACAATGGGATCTTGTGCTTCAGGAGCCCAGGGGAAATTGGCCAAGGTAGAGGGAACCCTACGTTCTTGCAAGAGGTTCTCACCTTGGGTGCACCGGGGCACCGGCGCCATGCATGCCGTTCCAGCAGCAGCTTTGTTTCTCAGTCTTAAGGTGAGAGAGGCGTATGACAGTACTGTTTTATGTCTTTTTTCTTCTATGTAAGAGGGGGAAAAAACACATACACACTGAAAGCTAAGGAGCAAGGGAGAGTTCTGGTTCATGCTTCCCAGGGAACCTGGTTATTTGCATCAGTGGGGTGGGTGTCAGATGACAGTCCTCCCTGTTATAATCCAGCAACAAATGTGCCCTTAGAAATAATGTCAGGAGCACATGGAAAGACACAGCACTTCCTCACAGAAACAACACATCTGGTGATGGGCAATCTGACTAGTGTCAGCAGGTGTCTGGCACAGCAAAAAGTCACCAACACCCTATCTGCTGTAGCATATGGACGAATACTATGCACGCTGGTAAAATGTAGGCTGATATTACTGCATCTGTCTTTTCCATAAACCAATGCTCTTGTTTTGGTACTGATAGCAGACTAGTGGTATTTCATAATCCCTGGCACCACATAACCCTTAAATTGATTTTAAAAATAACAAATGTTGTATCAGTATGACATGACATTTCTTCACAAACAGAAAGATCCAGCAGAACTGCACCCAAGAAAGCACAACAGTAATGTGTTATCAGTAAGACCCACATTACTGTAATACAGTAATAAACAAAGCCTTTGCCCTTTTTACAATGCTTTAATGCGACATCTCAGTTTGCAAGAATATGAATTCTCTCATCTTTTAGGCAATTTGGAAAAACTGTATTTTGACAGCTGCTTGCAGAACAGATGAGATTAAGGGATGAAATTAATAGTTACCGTGGTGCTTGCTGGATTGTGGTCATTGAGAGAAGTGGTAGAAGTAGCTCTTTAATGGAAGTTAAAGTTTTGGTATAAATTATTAGGAGAACTAATTATCATTACCTATTGGGGGAGTACATTTTCTGTGTCTTTCTTCTGCTTTCTATTTTAATGGTTCTTACTCTTTTCCACTGTCTAGCTATTGCGCTCCCTCCAAATGAAGAAAAGTTATTTATAAGATACAGTGAAAATGTCAAGGGACGAGAGCGTTTGGGGCAGACATCATCCTCTGCGTGGGTGGATGTTTCTCATCTGTGCCATCCTGTCATGTGGCTCCTGGAACATGATGGAATGGTCAGATTGCCAGGAAAAAACCATCACCCTTAACTCTTGCTTTTCTAAGCAGAATTAAGCTACTATACAGGGAGCACTTGGTGTAAACTACAGAGAGGGTAGGATTTCTAACAGAGGTCCTATAAACAAAGTCACTTTTGTTTAGGATGAAAAATTTAAGTATCCTCCTAGGCAACAGAACCTAAATTAAAAACAGAAATCCTAAATTAAAAAAGAAACTAATTAAAAGCCATTTTAATTATTTCTTGAGTTTTATAACAGCTCGTGACAACTCAATAGTCAATAAGGGAATTTACACTTTTGTTCATAAGCAGGACCTAAGAAGCAAAAGACAATACACTGGGCTTGTTCAAAAATAGAGGAAAACAAACTTAAAAAAAGTAAACCATATAGCATCTACTGTTGACCCAATGCTCAGCTGCAGCTGTATCGTGAGACTAAAGTAAAGGGTAGCATGTTAGCTAGGCTGCCCTTTGGTACAGGACATCAGGACTTGTGCCCATTTCAGCAGCTCAGAGCTCCCTCCCTGCCCGAGGGAGCATGCACCGTACCAGGCCAGTGACCCCCCCTCCCCGTGCAGCACATTTCCTGTTCCCTCACGTTATGGTACAACTGTGTCATCCAGCAAGGGAAAAATCTTCCACCCTTCATTTATTTCTGCAAAGTTATATAAACTATTCCCTCTGACGAAATTCCCTGGGGAAAGTGCAGACAACTGTTCTGTTCGCAGGGCTGAGAAAAATATTACATTTAAAATATCTTTTTGGAAATGTTATATAATTTTGGTGGTGCCAAAACATTTGGCAAAGTTCACCTTGGATTCATCAATTTATTCTTGTTGAAAAAGAAAAAAGTTCACAAGTTCACATTTTTAAGCTTCTTCAAATGTATTTATTTTTTATCACTACCCTCCCAACGTTTTTTAAACAACTAAATCCTTCATTTGGGTTAGATAAGCATTAGACTGATCCAAAATCAGTTTCTCCCTCTCTCTGTTTTTTTTGGTGGGTAATACTAACCACCCAAAACTAGTAAGTCTGATGGTTGCTTTAACAAATCTAACAGAAAAAATCTAAGCTATTCTAACATAATTTGTTGCATTTTAGTACCTTCCTATATTTTCACAAACCCTTCATCTGCTTCTCCACCTACTGTGCATGCAATTGTGTATACAACCTCCCTTCTTAATCCTAAAATCTAATCCTATCTCTGCAATGTAACATTACAGTACAGCTATTTGAGAACCTGTTTCTAAAGTATTCTCTCCTTTTTTTAATCATTCTAAATATAAGTACACAAAGACAAGATTCCTCATGGGTATTGCTCTGACATGTGAAGTGTGGGAGGATGATTTTTCCAGACACTGAGCATAAAGCAAACTATGCCATTTATGTCATATTGTGTGTCTAGAAATCACCAACGTGTTGAAACTAGTCTGTTACACACGCTGTTGTAATGACATCATCCAGGGACAGATACTCAATTTTATCTATAATCATGCATGGAGTCTCTTTCTAGTGAAATCTTTTTCCTTTCTAAACATGAAGATGAAATAAGATTTCACTAAAGGCAAAAATATTGTCTTCTTTTCAATAGCTGAGTTCAAGCACAATCAAGGTTTGTGCCATGCTTGAAGCCTTTGTCACATCCCAGGTTAGTTACATCACACTGGCTAGGCAATTTTTAAAACCTGTTATAAAAAGTTGCTAGACTTTTAGTATGGCCTCTCAAAACTAACTCTTTTAATCTGGCTTCATTTATTAACATACTTTTGGTCTCTGATGATTTGTCTCAGTTTCAGAGAACTCACAACGTGTTTTGAGCAGTACATCTGGAACTTGTGAACAGCTCTAACTGCCTACACCATGGTTGCTCAAGATCAGCAACTGTTCACATGTTTTTAATGTGGGTATTCTTTGATTAATACATTTATTAATTTAAGAAATCGTATTTTGAGCAGATCCAAATATAAGTTTGAGAAAGTGTGTCCAAACGCACACACACACACAACTATCTGAAACTACCTGAAAGTAAGAACAGTCATCAAAGGCCATTAACATCATAACAAAACGCACACAAACACAAAGTAGTGTCTCACAAAATAGTAATAGATGGCATAATGCTAACAGTATTTTTTGGGAACTCACTCAAGCAACTTCTATTATTTTTGCACTCTGTGGTAGTAATTTCCCAGAGGCACCTGAGTGACTGATGGTTAAGTCACACTGCAGCTTGTGGGAAGAGAATAAAACCAACAGACTTCTGGCTCAGTTAGGTGAGTGCTGGCTCAGGAAGCCTCTCTCTTTCACACTGAAAATGGCGACAATGGGGAGACCCAACAGTGAGATAGGCCTTCTCAAAGAACTTGGCAGAAGCTTAATATACAGACAAATTGCACAAATAAGAAATGGACTTGGGTCTTCCAAAGCAAAGCAGGAGCCCTTCCTGCCCATGCCTGTATCCCCTACAGACTTCCACTTCCTAACCCCGAATAATCATAAAAGTCATGTTCATCTGAACAGAAAGTAGAAAAAACACCAGGTAAGCTGTAATGAACTACAACTAATCAACCTGAACTGCAGACATGGAGTATTATGTACTTTGAGCAAAATGCCTGTGATCCATCTACAGAGCTGTAAAAAAAGCATATAAAGATCAAAGTTTGGGAAAAAACTCAGTAAAGACTGTATCTGAGGAAGTCATAAGCTCTACACAAACTTCTGTGAGCACAATGATTTGCTAAACTTGTCAAATAAATTACTTGCTGCAGATTGTCTGCTCACCTCCATCTACAATGTCTGGAAGCATCAGAGAAAAAAGAAAACAATTATATCATGAACCTGCATGTTAATTAGGGAAAATATTAACTTATAAATGACTGAGTGGATAATAAACAATACTAGGTTATATCCGAAATCACAAAACCCGCTCCTTTCTTTTCACAGCAGAAACATGCTTTGTTCATTCAAGGTGTGTTTTTCATGCTGACTTATCATTATTAAATGGAAGGAGTCCATACAGACAGGTGACGTGAAATCTGACCTTCGCAACACTACAGTATCATAGTGACACACAAAGCTCAGAACACTCTGAGAGGGGCAAATTTATAGTGTCAATTAATCCTTACTGAAGATAGATGAGTATTCCCAACACTTAGAGCTTAGAAATCTGTGTCAGAACTAAAACTGCCTCCTAGACATAAAAGGGACATTTCATGATAGCTCGCCCTTCTGCATAGTTTCATCATGTTTTCAAAAAATCTTGCTTTCCACAAACAAAAGAGTGCAACAACAGTGTCAAACACAATTTCTGATGAATAATTAAATATATATAGTTCTTAAAACCACAATGAAAATGCTGGAGAAACTTTGTGAAAAAAGTGCAAAGATTTTCATACATAACAAAATACGTGCAGAGAAACTTAATTTTTTCAAAAGTTTGAGAAACTCAAATGGTAGCACAGCTTCTGCATGATTTATCCTCTTTTTGGCTGCCTGAGCAAAGCTTTCTGAGTACCTGGATATGATGCTTTACCTATCAAAGCTGCCAGCACAGCCACGAATATTTACAGTTATTCACCACTTTCATAAGGAATCATACTGTGGAGGCACCCAAGTTTTAAGATTTCCCCTTCTATCACAGTTTTCTGTGGATTCCACGCTGGACAAAGTTTCCACGCCTGTGAATCACAGAAGGGACACAGCAGCCACAGAACTGGCCCCTTCCTCCTTGCAACCCCACATACTCCTCCTCTACCCGCAAAACCAAAAAGCAAGACCAGGTCCCACCATAGTGGAAACTCTCATTGTCCTTCATGACTGTCTCTTTTGTACCTGACCATCCCGGTAGGCAGCGACAGTAACCCGTGGTGGGATGACAACCGTCTGCATGGCTGCAGTCACAGCGTTCAGCGCAATCCATACCATATGTGCCGTCCTGTGGCAACAAAAAAAACCAAACCCAGAGATGACGACAACTGGGAGTTAAGAGGAGAACAAGTTCTGGTCAGTTCTGCCTCAAAAAAACAATCACAGATCTCTCCTGAATCCGTAATCCGCTTTCTTAATATAAAATGCTTCTGGCTTTTGGAACATTTTAGCATCCTACATTTTCATTCTTTCATTTAAGAGGGGAAGATAAAGAATTAATTACATTCTATTGAAAAATCCCAGACTAATGGACCTGGAGATGGTGATTCTGACACAGTAACTTACGCTATCAGAGGCTGCAATAAAAGCTTTCTTGTACCGTCCCTCTGATTTCCCTTACAGCTGAGTTCCTACTCCAGGACCTGGGGGTCCCTCGATGGGAAAGCAATTCAGTCTCCTTTCTGCTTCAGACCCTGAGCTCTCTACATATTGGTCAAAAAGGATACCACATAAAGCCACAATTTCTAAAAAAAGAGTAGTAAAATATTAGATTAAAATATATCTTCAGTGTGAAGTTTATTGCATAAACAATGCAAACTATATCACCTTCTTTTGATTAAAAATGCTTCCCTTTGCACTATAGCATATACTAAGTTAAAAAGAGAAGCTCTGTGGCTATCAGACAGTACACAAAACAAAATTATTTTTTGGCTATGCAACATTTTTTGAACCAACAGGAGAGATTAAAGTTGCAAATTGAACATCCCTCTTGGTGTATTCATCTGTGCCAGAAGAGCACAGCTGATTTTCATGGAACTACATCTAAACATTTGAATTTGCCTTTTCTGCTTCTACCATAGAAGGTGGCACATACATTTGGGGGTATTTCCATACAAAATCAATCTGAGAAACTGAAAAGAGCAAGATCTTTACAACTGCATTCTCAAAACAAGGCAAAGTACAACAGTAGATTGATCTTACAGAAAAAGTATCAAAACCAAATTAAAAAACATGGAAAAGCCAGTATAATTTAAGGTAATACTTCTGGGGTTACCCACAGCAAAGGCAAAAAAGGAAAAAACATTAAAACCCAATCATTTAAATTTGAGGCTAAAAATTGGTCTCAGTCACATTAAAAATCAGAATAAAACCTATATGAAAATTCATCTGCTGTTCTTTGATGTTCATGCCTACAGTTCTACCGAGTTCCACAGGATTTAGCTATTCAATTCCCAGCCTTTCAAGTCTGAAGTAGAACAAAATCTTGTATTACTTGAGTATATTGTTGCTCATCTCAACAATACATTTTTATATAGAGAAAAAGAAAAGATTAACCATTTCCTTTGCATATAATCAGATTTGGAAAGAAAGGAAATTCTCAAATATGTTGTTGAAAAGCAGTATTTCTAGTCTGCTATGTATTTGGACTGAAGTCCAAACTTCAATCAAATCTTGAGTAACAATCTGGGCAGTGATATTAATTTTCTGAAGTTACTGAAACAAATTGAAATACATTGATTTAAATAAACTCTCTGAAAAAAATTCAGACAACACTGGACACATTTGAATTAGTTTTCTGTTTATTCTCCTGCTCTGGAATTTTGAGGCAGAATACGCATTTGAAATATGTAAATGCTTATACACATCATTTGACACAGAGAGAGAGAGGGCACGACAATGAGCATGGGCATGCTAAATTATCTGATATAGAAATGCTTTTAAGCATTATTTTGCTAAATTCAGAACAATGAAGCAAATGTCATGAAACAATACCTATCTTTTTTAATAACTCAGTTTTGGAAGAGCTAATGGAGCTTGGGAGATCTCATCATCCTTTGGAATCAGACACTAAGTGATTGATAAAGCTGCTTTAGAAAAAAGAAAAATTAGTTTTCTGATGGAGACGCTTTGTTGGAAACACTGCATAAATGTGCACAGATGGTACTATAATCAGCTTTCCAGAATATTTTGGAATTTGTTTGCCACTTTACTCACTGTATCAGTGTATGCTATACCTCATCTGAAAACCAAAAACAACCTCCAAAAAGTCACTTCTGAGTATTCTGAGAGCAGAACAAGTTTTCATTCAAAACAAAGGTGTGGTTTCCAGTCCTACGTTGTAGTTCAGCTACTCCTATCATGTTACTGCTCAGTAGAGCTAGTCCAAACTGACAGAAGCTTGAATGTGATATGGGAGGGGAATTTACAAGGCTTGTGTTCAGTTCAGGTGACTCCTTTACAATTATATTAAACCAACAACATGCTATGCAAATAGTATTGCAGAAGTGAAGAAAAGACAGTGGACAGGAAAGGGAGAGCAGAGAGAAGTTTACTGACAGAATGAAGTTTGTTAAAAATTTCCTGGAAAAGTGAAGTCTATCATTGGAAAAGATGGACTCTGGAAAACCCAATTTTTCATAAAATATTTCATTTTTTGTGTATGAAATGTAATTGAAACCAGACAGTTACATAATAAAACAAATCAGTTTTTAATTACCTTTTTTAAAATTTTGAAATCATGTATTTTTATGGCTTCCCCAAACTACAGATTACAAGGTGGAAGAGAACTGATGAGGAGTGTCAACACACTGATTTTTAATTTTGCAGTTCTCAAAGACTGGGAGATAGTGGAAGTCAGAGCCCCAGTAGAAAGGCAAAGACCTATCATGGGGCTGGGTAGTAAGAGTGCCTTCTCATGTCTGACTGAGAAGGAATGAAAGTTCTTCATTTGTAATGTACTGTAGATATAAGCTAATTTAATTAAAACTATGTTGTTTGATGTGGAATATATTTTTGGTACATTTTTCTCTCATCATTTTCACTTAAAGTAATTTAACAGAAACAGTTTGGATAGCATTTAGTGCTGATACAGAGAGAAAAATTTGGTTGTGTGATTTTAACAAATTCTAAAGGAGCTGGTGAAAAGTTTGAGGTCCAACTTTAAAGTGTGAAAGCAGAAAAAGTGTTCATCTGTGCATCTTCATTTTGGGTAGTCATTTTTTGTGTGGTTTGGTGTGCTGCGCAGCAGAATTCTTCCAGAAGAATTGCTGGTGCATGTCCCTGATCTTGAACCCAGTTGTGTATGGGCTACCGGGTGCAGTGCTCCTTAGGCACTTATCCCCATGAAGTCAGGAGAATGACAGGAGCATCCCCCTGCCCAGTATTATCCTACAGTGCAAAATTCAGTGAAATTATTAAACTACCTGGCAAGGCAGTTCGCATTTTTCTCCTCTCCAGCCCGGGGCACAGGTACAGGTTCCATCCAGAGCATTGCAAGCCCCTCCATTAAGACACTGGCAAGTTAAGTTACAGCCAAGTCCCCAGGTACCACTGGGACAATTTATTGAGCAATCTACACCATGCCAACCTGCCAAAAATAAGAATTAAAGTGACAAATTAATCAGGTTTTCCCCCATTCCTCTCTGAGGACACGTTTCCCTCTGCCTACCATGTGGCACCTCTCCGAGAAGTGCAATACCGGGGTAATATTAACTACAGGCTAGCATCAGCAGTCAGCTGAGGACTTGTCCAGATTTGAACATAGGTGCTCAAGGGCACCTTGTAACATCTGTGCACAGCACACATTTGCAGATGGTGCCAACATACAAAAGCAATTGATGGGGGATCTGAAATGAAAACAGAGACACCTTGAAATTTCACTGAGAAGCACTAAACTGTAAAAGTTTCAAGGCAAAGCCTGAAAAAAATAAGGAGTATTTTCCCTAGACTTAAGCTGCTGCTTTCATAATTCTTCCACCGGTGTTCAATACAGACGGTTCTGCAATTTAACAGAAATCTTGGACACAAAAGACAAAACATAAAAGTAGTGCATAAGTTGGATTTCTCCAAGGATACATAGAAGACCTTTTAGATTATTTCTGTACTTCTCTCCAAATACAAAAGAAGAATGTAATGGAAAATGGTTCTAAAATGCAGCATTCACCACTGATTATGCCTGATAGCAACGATTCACAGACTGTGCACTGGATAGACAGAAATGTAAATAGATTTTTAAAAATGTGATCATCTATTGGATACAAGAGAAATAGTGTGAGCCAGTCACACGTTATCATCAGCAATGACACAAGCCAAGTTTCTAATTTTGTACCTTGTTTACAGTAAGCAAAGGAAAAAATAATTCTGCACTGAGCCTAATCAATAGACTATGCAAAACACATGTATTGAAATGAAGCTGCCTTGTGCCCTGGATTGATAACTTTAAATTTAGGGGTCATTTCAGGAAAAAAAGTTATACTATACTAGCTAGAAAATTGAGTCACTTTCTCTCAAGTGTCCCTCCAGGATTTATAAATTGCCTTCATTTACATGACAAGTATCTAGGTTTGGTTTGACTTCACCATTTGCTGTCCTTTTTTATCGTAGTGTGACTAAAACTGCACAATGCACAGGAAGATAAAATTATGCATGGCTCAAGGAATAGTTTTTCTCCTCACAGCCTAGCTACTTAGCTACTTCAACAGTATTAGATCAGCTCCACTGTCTCTGGCAAAAGTAGAAGCTGGACACTTTCCACATACGCTACACAACTGATTTAATTTTATCAGTCTCTCACAAATTTAGTGGCTATTTGTCTAGGTACCTCTAACACTTCTCCCCCACTTTCAACCTTCGTGTATTTTTAGAAAAACATTTTTAGACAGGGGTGTCTACAACATAGGCTGGGCACAGGATTTGTTTGGGAGCATTCAACAGCCTGTCCTTCTCTTTTCAGCAATCCAGCATCACAGCTGAGGGACGCTGGATGTTAAATCCTTCCTCACAGCAGAAGTGAAAAAGAGAACAGGTGTATTGCAAGAGTGGATCTTTAAGCATATTTAGGGTTGAACAAGAACACCATGTGGACCCATAGACCTTTTCATTGGGAAAGATCTTTGCAGAACCAGTGCTGGAGGATGTCTGAGGTATCTTTGTTCCAGCCAAAGACATATGCTGCTGGGAGTCTGAGAGGTGGGCAGGCACATACAGTTTCTGGTAGAGGTACACTGACCATCAAAAATACTGTTGGGAGGAGAGAGCCAGGCAGAGAGGTCAAGAAGCGTGAGTCCACTCGCACCAATACTGGCAGATTCAGAAAATTTCTTGTGGAAGCAGGCAACAGTAGAGAGCACAGGCTGGGAAGGGGGTTAGGCAAGGTTTTGTCAGAGAATTGCTGAGGAAAAGAGTATTGCTGAGGAAAAGAGTATTTTAATAGAAAAAATGCCAGTAGATATCAACATCAGTGCTAAACTGGCAGGAAGAAGTCTGTGTCTCTGTGATGCTGCGAGGGGCGAGGGTGGCAGCCAGAGGTGGCGCTCACCCAGGGTGAGGGGAAACAGGGCTACGTATTTTGACTAGGAAGGCTGACATCAGATAAATGGCCAGTCGTCCTTCTAGCAGACTACAGGACTGCCACAAGAGAGACAAGTAGTGGCCCACGTCAGGGTGAACACTAGTAATTCCCCCAGCCACAGTATCCAGCCCACTGAGAACTGCATCAAGGAAACATGAACACGAGATACGTGCACTCCTCTCTGAGCAGATGTTTTCCTAGTTTTCACCTCCCAGAGCAGCAGAAGCATAAAGTATCTAGTGATATGGCCTTCAGGGTGGTCTGCTTTTTATTAAGTTTCTTTCTTCTTCTCTACTTCAAAAACTCAATTTCATTTTATGATTACAGAAAAAGAAAATTAATCTGAAGAGACACTTACCTGCTTTGCAGGCACAAGAACCATCTACTGGTGAACAGATGGCTTCGTTTTTGCAGTTGCACACAGACGAACAGTTTACTCCATATGTCCCCGGAAGACACGGAGTACCACAAGCAGCACCCTGAATTATACAAAAATAGAGTCTAAAAACTATTTGAGGAGGTTCAGACAATACAACTAATAAACAACCTAGACTGACTCAGGTGCTACAAAAGCCAGAAAACATACAGCCCATGACTGTCCTAGGCTGTCAGTAAGTTTTCCTGAATTTAAGGGAGAAGTCGTCCTTCATGCTTTTTAAGTCTACAGTAAGCATCAGTTTTCTATTAGTTGCTGTGAGAGCTCAGGTCACATAGCTAACAACACTTTGTTAGATCAATGGACAGTATTTTCACTAATAAAGAAGCCCTTTATGAAACCAAAACACAGTAAGACAGCAGTTTAATGGAAAATAATGTGGATATGTAAAATATTTTTAAGAATTAATTTGGCTGAAGTTTTCACAGTTACTATTCCTAGAACAGTCATACTGTAAAATGTTTTCTCTGTTAGATTAACATCCAATGCACAGGTAACAGCAAACGTGTGTAAAAGCTGCAGAATAATCTGTCCTGAACTGTAAAAACAAATGTCTTTGTCTAGAGTTTCTCTGGATGAAGCATGAGGAGTTGGTGCAACAAGACAATGACTTAAACCTATCATTCCTTCCTTTACTTGCACCTCAACAGCACACCCTCATTCTTATCAGTGTCTTACAAAGCAACTAACTTTTCTTTCTTAAAATGGCTTCATTTCAGTACCGAGAACCAATCACAAATTTTGCCTTTTCAGGGTCTTATAACACACCCAGTGGTACCTAAATATCTGTACCTTTCTTTTACTGTGGTCGAGAAAGGATACTTCGGCATCTTGAAGGATTTGGCACTTAACTAAAGGCAGTGGAGTCAAAAATGGACTGTGAAAGTGAGACTTATTTACCTTAAATCCAGGGGCACAGGTGCATTTTCCAGTCACACTATCGCAGTCAGCACCATTTTGGCAGCTGCAGATCTGCTGACATGACTCGCCGTAGAATCCTGGGGAACACGTCTCGTTGCAGTAGAGCCCAGACCAGCCGGGCTTGCAGGAGCATTCCCCAGACATAGGGTGACAGCTGCCAGGAGGGGATGAAAGGATAAATAATTCAGGACTAAACGTGGCATCAATATTTTTTTTTCCAGAAAACAAAATGCTGTTATAGATAGGTTCCATAAAGGATCTTGCATGCTATGCATAGAGATGGTTTCAATCCCCAAACCACAAAGCAAAGGGTTCTGTATACGTATATATAAATGCATGCCAATTAAGATAAAAGTGACATCATACAACATACAGACATTTTGGGAGGACATGGAAAGAAAAGAAGAGGTATCGTTTTTCTATAGCTAGTTGAAAAGAAACTTATCTGAAACCCATTTTTTACCATAAAATAGATATTCATGGTTACAAATATTAAGGTGATGAAACCATTATATTCCCAAAAATGTGTTGTTAGGTTTCTGCTCCAAGTATAATAGGATCATTTTCGTAACACTGGCCAAACTCAGCAGTATGTTGTCTGAGAAATATGATGCTTTGGTAAAATAGCATGACATCCAACACAAAATAGTAACACAGCACCCAATGAGTAGCAAGCACACTCTTCTTTAAATCGCTGGTTGAAAAGAGGACAACTGGCATCTTTCTGGGAATGATACAACATCATTTGCATTGGGCAGAAGTCAGATATACCATCAGAGCAGTGACCTTTTGGAGAGTATCTCCCCTGTGTTGGCCATACCTGGTGGCAGACCAGCTGTCCCTACCTGGAACAGCAGTTTCATTGAAGAGCCAGTCAGACAGCTGTTGTCTCATAACAAATGGACATCATCAGCTGTCCAAAGATATATGTGCTGGAAAAGTGGACACAATGGGGTACTCTGTAGCACTCTGGCAGACAAAGCACTTGCTTAACTCTCACCAAAGGAAAGCCTTAATTTCCAAATCCAATATATTTACAATGGGAAGACTGTTTAAAGATATTTGTCTGCCACTGATTTAAGAGAAGTTCCTTTAAGTGTGCTGGAAAAAAAAAGTGCCTTCGTCCAGAAGCATTAAATGACCCATGACAAGAGCCTGATTTTGCAAGACTTGCTGACTCCTTGTGTGGGGTTGTGTTTGAAACTGAGTATTTTTCTGACCATTTGAAAGTTTGAAAAAATACCTACTGCACTTTTAGTAACAACAACATTATTTGAAAAAGTTGCAACGTAACAAGGGAATGCAATATTATTTGCAACTGCTCTTGGACTTGAGGACTACTCTTGTCAAACTAAGAGTTTCCTATTGCTGAATACAACCAACTGATAACATACTGCTGATCAAGGAAAGTACGAATTATACAGGTTGGAACGTCATTATGCATTCTGCTCTCTATGTATTATTGCATACACTATGACATCATAAGGATTTGGTGGTCTTGAAGATACTAAGATCTCTCTGGTTTACATAAAGTGAGAGGAAAGGTCTTTTCAACTAAATGATATATGCAGAAATGGTTCAAAATCCATGGTGTTCACAGTCAACAGTCCTGGTTATTTGTTCAGTTACAAGTATACCTGCCATGAAATAAGTGGAAATGGAACTACTGTCATATAAAATACATGCAAAATTATGAAAACACGTGATGCAGCAAGATGATCAGATTTGTCCCCTATTCCTAACTTCCTGTAGGCACCCAGTGGCATTTTGGATCCAGTTCCCGCATTCATATCAGTGGAAGAATACAGGGCAGGGAATATGAAAAGATTTTTCAACCCACAACTGAATAGTCATTAGGATATGAATTAGAATATATTTATAACATAAAATTATTAGTAGTGTCATTTTAAGACATAAATCCCAGCATTGTTTCTTGTTGCATTTTTTTCCTTTCAGGAGAGCGGGAGACCACATGCATGAGTGTACATCGGGTATGAAGCAGGGGCATTGATATTCTGTGCCCCCCAGTGAGTGTTACTAAGGCATACTTGCACATATATTGATTGACACCAAAATTAGTATTCCGTAATCTGTAATTAGATGTAGGAAGCTGGAGCACTTCTGAAGCTTTTTGATGGGTTCTCATGCAGTTAGCTTAATTGGCAATAAGATTTATATATTAAGATAGGGAAATAAAGAGCTGTTGAGAGATACTGCCAGTACATCCGCTTTTATTCCTGGTCTTTTGTTCACACTTTCTGGAAAAACAACCTTACTCTGTACAGAGACAAAAAAATACTTGTGGGTAGTTGATATTATATATTTGAAGGACTTAGATGAACTTAATGATTTTCATATGATTCATACAGGTGTTTCACTATTACACTATCCAACTAAGTTCTGAGCACCCTATGCAATACAAAGTTTCCATGAACAGCTCTTATACGTGTACATACAAGTC
>VYZW01007051.1:6160-18369 GCA_013401315.1 Balaeniceps rex
TTGGGGCTGTTCAGCCTGGAGAAGAGAAGGCTGTGGGGAGACCTTCTTGCGGCCTTTCAGTACTTAAAGGGGGCCTATAGGAAAGATGGGGACAGTCTTTTTCGCAAGGCCTGTTGTGACAGGACAAGGGGTAATGGTTTTAAACTAAAGGAGGGTAGATTTAGGCTAGATATAAGGAAAAAATTTTTTACAATGAGGGTGGTGAAGCACTGGAACAGGTTGCCCAGAGAGGTGGTAGATGCCCCATCCCTGGAAACATTCAAGGTCAGGTTGGACGGGGCTCTGAGCAACCTGATCTAGTTGTTGATGTCCCTGCTCACTGCAGGGGGGTTGGACTAGATGACCTCTAAAGGTCCCTTCCAACCCAAAGCATTCTATGATTCTATTACGCAAGTAGTATAATACTAAAATGCTAAAATTGGCAGGAGTATAATTCAGGTGCTTTTTAAACAATAAGTAGTAATTCAGAATTGTTAATAATGAAGAACAAGGTTTGAGAACATAATTCATAATTTGAGTGTTTAATTTGTATTTCTGGTGCTGTTTTCATTGTCACTGCTCTTCAAGCTTTGTTTCTTAATCTGGGACTTTAATTTATTTTGCAAACCTGTCAAAGAGTAAGAAATCGTGAATAGTTCTGTAGATACTGCCATATATTTGAAGACAATAGTGTGTCCAGAGAAGCCTTCTGAAGTTACTGTGATATTCTAGTTGTGTGTGCGATGACAGAAAGTATTCCCACTTGGGGCTTACTAAGCGAAGGTTTCCTCTCCTTTAAGATTTTACTGTGCTGCCAAGGTAATAGCGTGCTGGGCGTTACTGTTTATGGCACTCACTTCTTTAATCTTGTCTAGAATTGTAGCTATGCTGTACCTTAATGTGTCTCTTTCCACGTATTCTGTGTACATGAAAGCTCTTCAGTCTCAAATTACTTTCTTTGCCAAATTTGCAAAAATCAAATTCTAGTTAGAAATTTTTTCTGCCATTGCTCTGCTCTAGCAACATGTGGTTTTTTTTCTTCAGCAAATAACTTAGTTTATGTTTCTGACATCCAGAACCCAGCCAGATGCATGTGGCATGTAGAACTATGGCTACAGTACAAGTATTTTGCTGCTCAAAAAAAAAAAAAGTTTGTAGGTTAAATATGGCTTTGTTGAAACACTATAGTAAAAATACTGTACTTTACCTTCACAGGCCCAAATCTACCAATGGCAACTGTTGATATCAAAAACCCAGAAATTACAACCAACAGATTTTATACTCCACAAGTCAACAATATTTCATATACCAAAGAAAAGAAGAAAGGAAAAACTAAAAAGAGAAGATTGACAAAGGCAGATATTGGAACACCATCTAATTTCCAGTAAGGACTTTTTTGAGTTTGGGTTTGGGGTTTTTTTTGGGGGGATGTTTGTTTGGGGTTTTTTGTGTCAATTACACTTGCAAATGCCCAAGACTTAAATGTGTGACTGTTGTGTGTAACCTGAACTACAGTGAATGCTAGCTGGAATGCTGCGGCGTTTAAAAGCAAGTTAGTTTATACACAGGGGAGGAGTTTACTGCAACTGTAAACAAAAAGTAACTTGCTATCCTAAAATAGTTTAGAAAACAATTTAGCTGCATAAAAGTGTTTTATTGAAGTGGTCAGCTCAGTGCAGACTCATATTTAGCCTCAGTGGTCAACTCTAACACTGTTATTCTTACAGCTGTGCCTGCTTAGCTGAGCTTTGTCATACAAAATACACATGCGGGTCCTGACTTGTCATAACAGTAGAGATGACGTAGCCATATTTTTATCTCTGGCTTTCTGTTTACAAACTTACTTGTTCTGGTATATGGGCTAGTACCCATATCTTGTGATGAAAGTACAGTGTGCATGTATACACCTCTTAGGAATGGATTGGTTTTTTCTAATATTGTCTCTTATGTATCTTCAATCATTTTAAGCTTCACTTTCATGAAACTTGGGTTTGGTCAGTTTACTGAATTAACTATTGTTTTCTTGAACTATAATTTGGTATTTTATTCTTCTGCCTTTAAAATAAGTGTATGTTATTTGCTAAAGCAACAGGACTTCAAAGAGCTCGAGTTAGTTACTGGAAAGATCAGTTTCTGTGAAGTACTTTCAGACAATTCAGACAGCCACGTTCTTTCTGATCTGAGTATCAGTGAAGTGCTGCATCTACTAATGTCACTTAAACTGAAAAATGCAGAAAAGGAGGAGGAGTGAAAGAAAGAAAATTGAATAGTGATTGGTAGCTGGTCACTATTGCACCTCTACTGATGCAGACTTCAGCATATGTGGACAAAATTATAAATAATGACTTGCATTAGTGTGTCTTACCTCCGATCAGAATTTGTGGAAGGGGTTGTGCAGCAGTGCAGATATAAAATGGATTTGAGACTTTGTTTATAATGTCTGTCAGGGCAAAACACTATGTGCACTCATAAAATATTAAAGGAGACCTACAGAAGCTGAGAATAAGATGAAAATACTTAATGAAGTTCAAACAAAAGGTATGTTCCCATATCATTAAATGTAACATTGAATTGTAAGTGGTGAACCTTTGCAAAAAAAGATTGAAAGTCTGTTTTGTTCAACTTAAGGTCTAGTTGGGTTTCCTGTAGAGTGCAGCTAAGCGTCATCTTACTGTGTAAGATACTTTAATTGCTGGTTTTGTACAAACATACGGGAATTGGTGTTTGGTATTGTTAGGCAAATATGCCAGTAGGATAACTTGTATGTAACTTGAGCTGTGATACTGGTGAATATCAGCACCATCACTGTTTGTTTATGCTGGATCAAAGTTGCAATCAGTAGATACTATTTTTAAATGCCTTCTGTTAGACACAGATGTGGACTTTCAGTGTTCTGAGAAAAAAATCATCAAACTATACTTAACATTAATATAACTTGTTGCTGTATACATTCTTTTAAATAACATAGGAGTTGCAGTTACCTGGTAGCTATGCATTTTCATTGAAAAGACCTCTGAAAACAATGTGTTGCAGTCAGTGTGTACAAATAACTTATTTTACTCTGAAGGATTAAATGAGAAATAATGCTAACACTACTCCATATAAACTTTAAAATCAATTAAGTACACTAAGCTCTGAATCGTATGCTCACAACCTCTTAAAAAGGGCATCATGAATTGCACAGATATGCAGAGATATATGGGTAAGATTGCATTTGCTGGTAAATTTGTCAACTTCCATATGCCAGTTAATACATTACAATGGGATATGAGACTATGTATTAGGAAATGTGTGTCTAATTTATGTGAAGCAAGCTGTAGCTTAACATCCAGAATTCTGTAATCAATAAATCATCCTATATTTTGGTAGTAAAAGGAATTTAAATATTCAGGCAAAACAGAGGGCTTCCCTTTTTTGCCTTTTCTGTAGCATAATGTCATTTTTAAACCAGATTTTTTACTTCTTGCCCCTCAAACTAAGTAGTTAACTAATCATAGTTATACCAAGACCAAAACTGATCACTGAGCTTCAGTAATCTCATTAAGAAAACTTGTGCTGTTGGTGGTAGTAACAGACCCAAGTAAGAATACAAGGTCTGTTGCGCTAGGCACTGTATAAGGACAGTGAAACAGTCCTTGTAATTTGACAAGCTTAGTCTAGACTGTGTTGGCTACTAACAGCTCAGCTGGTATTTTTAAAGCTCTGAATTGGACTTCCTGAAGACTGCGTTGTGTTTCTAGAACTGGCCATTGGCAAAAAGAAACCCAAAACATGGAGCGCTGGTAACATGATGGTTCTGGCTTCTATAGCCAACAGCAGTTGCATGAAGTAGCTTGGAGGGGCACAAACTCTTCTGCCTTTTTAGCGTCACATAGAATAATACTTTAGTAACCACGTGAAATGGCTACTAGAAGCCTAGGAAGATGGCAACTGAAAACAGTCCTGACTTTTCTTTGAAAGAAAGAAGTGAAGGGGAGAAGGGTGATGAGAGAACAAATAGCAGTGGTAGGGAGGAGAAGGTTTTCCAGCTACATGACACTCAAGACCTTGGCAGTAGCTTGAAGTCCAGTTACTATATAAAGGCCAAACTCCTTCCTTGATCTCTGTGCAGTCCTTCCATCACCATCCATATGCACCACAGGGTGGCATGGAGCTTTCATGTTTTGCCACAGACCATAACCTAAGGGGGGAAAACAACTTCTCCACTTGATGTTTTTGACACAAGGCAAAAAGTGGGAGTAAAGGAAGTTATAAGTTCTCAAGTCAGGCACTAAGAAGTAAGAATTGCTTAGTGTTTTATAAGCCTGGAGGTAGAAGCTGGTAGTAATCTCCAGTTATCTTGGTGTCCTGTTATTTTAGTTAACAAGGCCCTTTTTATGCTGATTAAATGGACTTTTCTGCTTTTTTAGACACATTGGACATGTTGGTTGGGATCCAAACACAGGTTTTGATGTAAGTAATTTAATAAGTTATTCAAGACACTGAATAATTAAAAGCTTTAGAGGCTTTTTAATGTCGGCAGTGAAGATTGGCATTAAATAAACTTAACTGTACATGAAAATAGTTACAAGTTGTGATTTTTATAATACGATTCAAACATAGAGAGATGTTGCAGTAGAAGGGAATGGGAGAGATCTGGGATTGAGGGGCAAACATGCAAAACTTAAGTTTTTGTGCAAACTCTCCTAAAATAATCCTTTCTAACTGAAAAGTCAACCCACAGACACGTCCTTGGCTTTGCTGTTCCTTTTAACTACATGGTTTGTGGGTTTTTTTTTTCCCCAATACAAATGATATTTTTAAAAATTCTTCTATTTCAAGTTACTTAAAACTAATGTATCTGACTTGCAGGTGAACAACTTAGACCCGGAACTGAAAAACCTGTTTGATCTGTGTGGAATTTCAGAGGCTCAGCTAAAAGACAAAGAAACTTCAAAGGTCATATATGATTTCATTGAAAAAACAGGAGGTGTGGAAGCTGTTAAAAATGAACTGCGCAGACAAGGTGGGATTCCTTTTATTTCCATGTGAAAATTAGCAGGGCGTTTTTTGCCTTAAGAATTAGAGTAGAAGCTGTTGATGATGAGCAGTTTTTGATTGTGTTCTCTGGACTTCATGTCACCGCAGTTGCATTGGATTTCATAATGTTTCTGTCTACCATACACTATGTAAAAACATTCATGCATGACCCATGACAGTTCCCTAACGAATAAGTATCTTATCTATGTCAGTTAAGTAATTTCAAGTGACACTTAGTCTGACTGTAAAGCTGTGCAGTATATTCCATATAGATTTTTCGGACTGTGTATGTTGCATATTTATTTTATAATCTCAGTCTTATAAATAAGTTAAAAGCTTAGAAGCAATATTGCTGTTGTCAGTTACAGTAGTAGCACATGTCTGACAGGTGTATATGTGCTGCCCATTTACCCTGGCAGCACTGTGTAATGAACCTTGCAACAGCTAGAGGCCTGCAAATTTTATATGAATATTTAAAAAAGAAAAAAAGCTTTTTTCTAATTTAAAGTAAAAAGTACTAGTTTTGAGCAGACTTCCGCTGCAAGAAAATTCTCAGATAAGCCATTTCTTGCCTAACCTTTGAATGTGATTTCAGCTGATGCATTATCTAGTGGAACATAGCAAGTCAGTCTGAAAATTACACTGCCAATGTCAAACTTTCAAAAATTTGCCTAGAACACTTCTCAAGAGAAATAGGATATAAATGCCATTGAAATTATAGCAGTTTGAAACTAGTGAATAGATTGTTTGAGTGACTGAGAGATACAGATTCAGGGTACAATGACTTGTCACATTTATTCTTTAGGTCCCCCGCAGTGGAGCGGTATGTATTTGAGCTGGCATCTAAGCATATGCTTCAAAGTGTTCATGCTGCTGTGTGATTTCTTTCCTAGATGAGAAACCTTAGTCCATGTCTGGTTGACTGCAATACTAAAAATTATAGTGAGACTTCTTAGTTAAATTGCAGGCAAAACTTCATTTATGATTTATTTTCTCAGTAAGAAATCTGTCAGTTTCTTTATGTAATCTTAACTCTGTGTAAATGTTTACAGAGTTGTTGATCCCAGACTGCTGACCATAAAACTGGATTGAGAACACTTGCCTTGGAGTCTTATGACTAGCTTAAAATACTTCAAAAATGCCTATTTTTCTATTATGTATCTGTTAACTTGAAGTTGCGGCCACTTGCATGTATGCAATTGAAAGAAAAGCTGCCTCATCTTTAACATGCATGATAATAATCTACCTCTGTGCTTTTTGATAGAGGTAGATAAAATATTCCAGTATTTCAGTGGGTTTATCTGCAATTATGTTATTTGATGTGTAGGCTTGATTGCTGTTTGAAGTGTTCTTTCTCAACTGAAACTCATTTTTCTGTGTTTTATTGCAAGAATTTCTGTGCTTACGTATTCACCCTAACTGGAGAGTTGCAGACACATTGTTCTGCTCAGATAGAAGTTACTTTCTTGTTTTTCTTGCCCTTTCCCTAGTTTTGGTACTGTTGGTTAGGTTTTTTTTTTTACTGACAATACCCTCAGTAGAAGATTTCACATAACTTTCTTTTTTTGTGTGTGTTAATAGCCATGTTCAGATTAATGTGCATTTATAAAAAACTAAACTTGCTTTGCTTGTACCATCTGTTTGGGGGGAGGGGAGAGAGGATGAGGTAATGGTGCTCCCTCCTTGCTCCTCCTCCCTCATTTCACTCCAGCTGAGTGCAGACAAGCCTTATAAAAACTCATGAATTCTGTTTCCACAGATTGAATCTGCCATATCTCTTTATATATGATGCAAATAAAACCTTTCCCCACAGGAAAACTTAAACCTTGTGTTCAAAATCTACAGACACTACAGACTCTGGAGCATGACCATGTATATATATCTTCTCAGTAATACAGAAAAACTGTCTAGTGCTTGCTGAGTAAGTTCTATTTGAAAATACTGGCCTCCAATGGCCAAAAAGGAAAGTACGGTCACGTCAGCCAAAAAGTGGTGGGATTTTTTTTTTAATCAAGAATGTTGGCAGTATGTCTCTTGTAAAATATATGAAGTTTGAGAGGAGATTCTCCCCATGTTGTTCTTTTGAAGGGATGGAAAAAAACAGAGCAGTTTGTGGAACTTAAGAACATAATACATAATTTTAAGAGGGGTATGTTTCTCTAAGATGAGCAGGGAAGGAGGCACTGAGGCACTAGTGTCTCCTGCTTCCTCAAAATCCCTTTTCTAGGGATGTCCCCTCTCTATTCCAGTGAAGACAGCCTACTTTCTTAGCATGTAACAGGAAGGAGATAATAAAAGAGGTAAAGAAGTATCTTCTTGAGTGTAATACCCTTTTCGTTATCACAGCATATGAAATGAAATGTGAATTTTCTTAGTTGTATGATGGCACTTGGATTATTGAGTAGCTATGTGCAACAACCTCACAACCTAAAGTACCATAAGTCATGTGATGCTTAATGGAAGAGGAAATGAAACAGTGCTATTTAAAATGCCATTAGCAGAGCAAGTACATTTCAAGGCCACTTCATATAGAAATGATCCGGTGCATTGAGGTAGCCCTGAAGTTGTTTACCTTCTATGGTCTCTTCCATAAAGACATTGTTGGAACTAATTTTCAGTAAAGGGGACTAAGAGTCAGTTTATGCTGCCTTGTAATGCATTAGTAGGTTTTTTTGTTACTAGAAGATGATGCTTCAAAAAATATTTGCCTCTGTAATTCCCTAATAAAATAATGGATAGATTATATAAAGTGGAAATTCTGTATCTCACTTTAAGTATATTTTCTAAAACTTCTTTCTCTTGCCTTCTGTCCTAGCTCAATAAAATTTTAGAGGATTCTTTTGAAATTTTTTTGCATTTTGTCATGAGAAATTGAAACACTAATTTAAGATACACTTAGATTATGAAGAAAATTACTACCATAGGACCAAACCAAAATTAATGACCAAGCTTGTTTTGTGACTTCAGTCTTTTCATGTATTGCACTTGCTTCCTGCAGTGTTGATTCTTTTACAAAATACATAACAGATGTAGGGGCTATATTCAGCTTGGTTTGCATTCATATAAGCATAGCTTATATTCAACTTAATCCAGAATTGGTATAATTTGCACAGGCACAGAGATCCTTGCAAAAGGCAAGGTAAAGCCTTTTTTCTTTTTCTGCTAGTCTCCGAAAGACTTATGTGTATTGAGTAGCATGTAATTGTAAATTGTTTTGTTTCATTTCAGCTCCACCTCCACCACCACCGTGCAGAGGAGGACCCCCTCCACCTCCCCCTCCACCTCCCCATAGCTCGGGCCCTCCTCCTCCCCCTGCTAGGGGCCGAGGGGCACCACCTCCACCTCCTTCAAGAGCTCCCACAGCAGCACCTCCACCCCCACCTCCATCTAGACCTGGTGCCACAGTGCCCCCACCTCCTCCAAACAGGATGTATCCTCCACCACCACCAGTGCATTCATCTGCACCATCCGGCCCTCCTCCTCCACCACCACCACCAGCAAGTGGGTCATCTGTTCCTCCGCCACCACCTCCTCCTCCACCGCCTCCTGGTCCTCCTCCACCACCAGGCCTTCCTTCAGAGGTTGATCACCAGCTTCCAGTTCCTGCAGGAAACAAAGCAGCACTCTTGGATCAAATCAGAGAAGGAGCTCAGTTAAAGAAAGTAGAACAGAACAGTCGACCAGTGTCCTGCTCAGGAAGAGATGCACTGTTAGACCAGATACGACAGGGTATACAGCTGAAATCTGTAAGTAAAAGCTGTTTCTCATCTGTGTCTCCTTGGGACTTGCAAATGGCTGCAGTATTGCAGTGTGAACAGTAACTTGTGGCTGTTTTGGGCTGGATCATAACTTCTAGAGTTTTTGAAGTGATTCTTTAAACAGTAGTGAGAAAATGCTTAGAATGCATGTTTGCTATAAATGAGTATTGGTGCATGAAATTACCCTTGTTTCAAACTCACTTCTCACTTTTCAGTTAAGCTTTAAGCATAAATCCTACAATGATGATACCACAGTATTGTGGCTGTAAAGAACTTTTGCAAGAACTATGAAAGATTGCTGGTCTCCTGAATACTTCAGTAAAGACGTCTAAACAACTGCAGGGGATGAGTTCAGCAGTAATGGTAGTGGAAGGCAAACGCTAGATTTCCCCCCCCATCTTAAAATGGACCTGTGTTCTGCAAACATTGAGGCTTGTAAGAAGGTGGCTGCCTGTGTCTGGAAAAGTGCTGCCCGTGAGGGATGCCTTTGCTGTTTGTGCTGCAGCTCAAGCTATTACTATTACTATTTCTTCTTGATGTCACTGAATATCTTCAAAATAATTTTGCTTGTAGATACTTTTTTTTTTTTTTTTGGCCACTCTTCTGCACTTGAGGTTTCTGATGTAAAAAGTGTGAGGGCACGTTAGTATTTATTTGCCATTACAGGTATGCAGTATCAAAGTCTATTACTTTCAGAAGGGATTGTCAACCTAAAGCAGACCTAGTTAACAAACCCAAACAAGAAAAAATTATTTTGTGGTATATACCAAGGGTAAGACAAATAACGATTATGCAGCCACACAAGTCATGCCTGTACAACCATATTAAGAAGCTTTCCTTTAGCTGAGCGCTAACTTTATGATGGTCAGAGCTGAAATATTTAATCTTGAGTATGGGCTAAACTACAGTTGTGTTTATATGGCAAAAGGGAAAAGGTTGACTTTTTTAATAAAGAAAAACTTAGCTTGAGCTAAAGAAACAAACTGCAGTTTCACTCTTCTGGCTGAAAATAAACTCATTAATCTTACAAGGAAGTTTGTCTCGAAATACACAGGTTCTGTTTTGCTAATTGTGTCTTTCTAATGTATACTTTTTTCCAAGGTATCTGATGGTCAGGAGAGTGCACCACCTACACCTGCACCCACCTCAGGAATTGTGGGTGCATTAATGGAAGTTATGCAGAAAAGGAGCAAAGCCATTCATTCTTCAGGTGAGTCTGATGGAATTTTTCTGACCTCACGGTGTCAGGTTTTCAAGAGTTAACACTTCCGTTCAACATAAAATACTGGTAGAAAAAAGCATGGATTTCAGCATATAGTGCAATACAGAATGCTCTAGGCAGACCCCTAGTGATGCATTGAATGGTTACTTTGTGCTGCTTTGAATTACTGGTGTATAGTAGTTCGCAGTAATACTGAATTAAAAATTACTAATCAAGGTTAATAACCTTATAAAGATTTTTTTTTTAACAAGTGACTTATTTTTATCCACTAGATGTCTGATGAAATAAGTTGTCAAAGTATTTTGGAAGGAATGTTTTTAATGCTGTTTCTAGAAGCCGAAGCTCTTGCAAAGATTCATGCTCTTAAAACTGTGGCTTCCAGTGTGTTTTGGATGCCACCTGCTGGATAATAATCAAATAACTAGTGCTACTTGACTAGTCCCATACTAGTACTGAATCAACTTTTCACACTTCAGTGCTTGGAAAAAATAAGGCTGCAAGAGGATTTGCATTTCTCAAATACCAGCTTTGTTATAAATGCGGTTCAGTAGCTGCAGTGCAGCTGTTTGGTTACATCTCTTCTGTTTAGGCTTTGATATATTTTTCTTCCAGAGCTTGCCTTGATACCAAAACTGCACTTGCAGTCTGCAGACCATTTGACTAAGTGCAATATAGTTTGTTGATTTGCTGCCCTATGTGGTAATCTCCAATTTTGGTACTTTACATAAATTAAATACCAGAAGGGCGCTAAATACAGCGTTTTTGTAGGGAAGGAAATGCTCTTGCCTAGCAAATAAGTAGTTTAATTTTAACAGGCTACAATTTTTAAATTGATACGTATAAAAATAGTGGAAGGCTGAATAAAGTTAACAAACATTGATGTTGAAGTTGATGTGCATTACACAGCTTAGAATATTCCAGTAACCACAACAAACTTTAGCTCACAAATTTTTTTTTATCTGCTTGTACAGTAAACAGAAATCCTGTTATGTAGTAAACCTGGGGAAGCAGTTCTTACGTTTCAGAAATTAATCTGTCCTTGAAGTTTAAAACTCAATCTGGAACAAGCTGGCCACTCTCACATTCTCTAAGAAAGGGTAATACGTAGTAAGTGTTAAATGAGATCTTCTGATTCTTTTTCTCATAGCAGAAAACAAGATACATTTTTCCTACCTGGGGAAAGGAGTGAGAAAGGAAACAAATTAGATGTAACTTTCACCGAGTATCTATCTAAACTGAATGTCACGTCTAGAAATCTTAAAATGGAGTATTACCAAATGTATTGTTGTGACCTCCTTGAATTGATTGCTCTGTTTTCAGAAAGCTATGAAAGAAATCAATAACACTTTTTGTCATGTTAATTTGGTGCATGCAAGTGACTTGCTTTTTTTGTCTTACAGATGAAGATGAGGATGAAGACGATGAAGAAGACTTTGAAGATGACGACGAATGGGATGATTGATCATATATTATTATATATATATTTTTTAAGGTGAATGATATACTAAACACTACTTTCTGTCTATGGATTCTGTAAAATTATCATGTAAATGTTCTACCAATTTGCTGTATATTTTTGTTGCCTTTTGCTTTTTTATTAATCTGTGCAATACCTCATTTAATCTGTAAAGGTTTGTCATAATCCTCTACAAAGCTACTCCCTGTTAATGTGTGCAAGTTTACACCTGGATGATCATGTACATGTGAATACTTTCCATTCCATCAATAAGGGAGTTTAAATGTAATATGTGAGACTGACAAAAACCTTAATGTAATTTAGTTATAATGCAAGAAGGAAAACACTATTTTCATACCCTACTTTTTCTGTATCTAAATTTTCTTATTAAAAGCTAGTATAGCACTATGTTCTTTAAGTGATGCAGCTCTTAGTTTATTTAGCCCCTTCATTTCAAATGCAATGCTACATGAATGTTCAGGCTGGTTTATAATATTGCATGGTTTCAAATACGTCACAACATTGCAGTTCAAATCTTAGCAGTATGCTTTACATAAAACAAAATCACTACAGAAATGCACAGCTAGTTGTGAAGATTACCTTGCCCTAACTGTAGCAATACGGACTACTATTGAACAGCAGTAGTAATTAAATCCGTCAGTTAGGGAACTCTCTATATGAAGTTAAACAGGTTGGCTTTACATTGTAATAGTGGTAAAGACGTCTTTGATGCAGACAAGTTCAGTCTTTTTTTTTTTTTTTTTTTTTTTTTTTT
>VYZW01007051.1:26314-63935 GCA_013401315.1 Balaeniceps rex
TTTTTTTTTTTTTTTGTTTTAAAAAACTAGATGCTACTATAGAATTTTTCTGGTTAGAATAGTCTTTTGGACCAAAACAGTGCTTATTTCATCATCAAGGGAAGAAATGAGAATCTGTCTTTATTTTTAAAATCAAAATGAAATGGAAAAAGCAGTCTAGACCCAGTTAACCTAAAGCACGTTTTCTGTGGTTAGTCTCCTGAGGGTAATGTGTGTAAGCATGAAAGGCAAGTGGCTAAAGCAGAAATCTGCTAGGTAGTAGCATTCTCTTTCAAGGTCCTACATCAAGAATTAAGTTTTCACCAGTAGTAGCTTTAGTACCTAATCCTTAGAGAATATATTACTAAAACTCACCTGCTGTTGCCAAGGCAGGTAAGAGGAAGATTAGTTCTGGAGAGCAAGCGAGCCCCTCTGCTGTCAGTTGCATTAAACGGTGCTCAGGCCTGCGTTTTATATTTTTGACCATGCTAATAGTGGGTTATCTGGTACAAAAACAAATAGCAAGCTCTTTGTATCAAAGTTGGTGCCAAGAGCACATGACAGGGAAGATACAGACCATGGTATTGCTGTTGGGTTTGTTTTTGAAATGGGGATGCTATTGATTAGTTCTCAGCATCCCATCCAGCTCCTACCTAGGTTCTGTGCTGCGCTTCTCATATGAGTCAATACAATTCCTGGATGAAAAGCATAGCGGGATGACACCTGGATCTTTTCGTTTCTTCACTATGTCTCCAACTTGCTAAACAGAAATAATACATCTTTAGAAGTATTTCTAGATGACTTTTCCAAAACTTCTGTCTGAATGGCGTACTGTGGTTTGGAGAGGGAAATACTGGTTTTCTTGGCAGGAGGTTTCCCCGCAGACTCTGTGAAAGTATTTGAATATGGCACATTACATTGCTAATCTGCTCCTCAGCCAGGCAACCCATCACGTGTGTTACTCCTTATAGAGAAAATAGTTCTTAAAAACCTACTGTATATTCCTTATGAGTTACCCTCATTCTAATGCAAGCTATCAGATAAAGCAGAATTCTTACCAGACTAGGAAAAAAAGCAAGCTACCAACAAAATTTAAGACCTCAGCCAGCAAGATGCCTGGGAAGACGGCACAGCCCGACTAGGGTTTTTTAGTGGCCAAAATTGGGGACAAACNAGTTGGCAGGACCAGTAGAGTCCAGGAAAGCAAGATGAAGAAAAGAAAAACTGTATGAAATCATTCTGTAATGTTTAAAGGATCCCTTTTGTGCTATAACACTCTCCATGCTGGCCGTACAGGAGCTGGGGTATGCTTCTGACTCCTGCTAAACTAATGTCCTACCCAGATGACTGAAGTGTCTCTTTCTTGCAGATACATTATCACATCTCAGCCCTTACTACTCTCAGCCATTCTGGTCTTCACCACCAATGCCTTATTTGTGGACAGCTCTCCAAACCTCATCATAAAAATACAGTTAGCACAATTGCCTAACAAATACCTTCAGCAGCCTACAGCATGCAGCTGTGGTGTAACACATGAGCCATTGCAAAGTGAACAGAAGCTGTCCTGATGTGGATTCCTCTTGGGGAAAAAATGGTCTTTTTCACGTACATACTTAGGTGAAGAATACTGAGATATTAAATGACCAATAGAGAAAGCTTTGCACTGATTGCTCTAACGAGCAACGTGAGAGATGGGTGGCTGGCTAAAGGATAGCTGTAATCCAAGATGCATTCTTCAAGGAGTCAACCCAACATAGATCACTGCTGGCATAGAAAACAAAAAAATACTGGAATCTTTCTTTGCTGCTGGGCATGTTGCCTGGTTGTCACGTGTGCTGACTCTCTAGGCAATGGACCTCAGGAAATCACGTGGACCTTGGGCAGTGACCGGTCAGGATGATCATCATTGTTCCACTATTTTATGTGAGGAATCTGCCTCTTCAATCAAGCTGCCCATCCAGTCTAGAGATGATATCTGGATTTGGAATGAGTTTAGAGCAGCATTCCTTGTACCTCGCACTGTGGATGCTGGCTGACTAACCGAGTTACCTTCAGTTACACTGCAGTGCAGAGGATTTAGTGAGACTGTGTATTCTGCCAAGTAGAAATGAATTGTTGCACTGTTACTGTAGACATAATGTGTATCTGTTTCCTGAAAGGCTGTAGCTGCAACCCCATGATTGAAATCAAATGCTGCGGCAGTTGAAGTTGTTAGTTGTGTTCCTTGTGTTTTCACTGTCAGAACAGCCTTTCTGTTGGTCCTGAAATCCTCCAAAAGTGTGATACAATATGAGATCATTACAGATCTTTGTGGTTCCTGACTTTCCAATAAAACTACGTTATGTGCTTTCTTATGTCCTTCCCCAAGCCATGTTCAGCACTAAGCCTCTTACCTTTGTCCCATTCTTCAGATGTTCTCTTTCTGCCTAGACAGAACTAGTGCCTTCTGGAAGACAGTAAAAAGTCAAACTGTCTGAACATTTGCCGTCTTCTCCATTCTTTGCCATAAAACTAATTCAGGTTGTTAGCAGGAGGACAGTGCCTTGGATGAAGCTGCTGCTCTGTGTGGCAGAAGCATCTTGTCTAACCTCAAGCAGATTATCTCTTGGTGCTCTTTTGGAGATGACTCCAAAGAGTGGTGGCCATCAGGGAGGACTGTCTGCATGGGGTAGCTCAGCAGTGCGTACAGAAACCTATAGTGAACATCATAGGGGTCATGTCCCTATGCAACAGGCCCCATGGCTCAGCATTCAAGAGATTCACCTGTATTCTCTCTCAGAAATAGATCACGTGTTACTGAGAAACAAGGGTGGGATGCATCCCAAAGTAGGCTCCTACATTTGTCCAACTCAGTCACTCTTCAGACTCTGTTTATCTCCACTGGCTGTAATGAGAGTGTAGACAGGTGTCTACTCCATTGAGCAGGTAGGCATCCATACTTCAGACACTTAGATGTAGGTGTCTTATCTGAAACCAGATCTCACCCCAGCTTGCCCTGTGCCCCAGTTGCCCATCTGTGTAATGGTGGTAACAGCATATCAAAAGTAATGCATATAAATACATACAGACCATGGTACTGCAGTCCAGACATGTGATGCTTAAAATATTTTTAAATGCCATTTTACTTGTTAAAATTAATTCTCTCAATTCTCAGAACAAAAACATTAGGTAAGACTTCTTTATGTCTACTAGGCCTGGTTTCCAGAATCAGCAGCCATTTTTAAGCTCTCAAAAAGAAAAACAAAACCCGCCTGAATTGTGTCTGTAAACCAGAGTTAATCTGAGCAGTTTGATTATCTGTGTGCACAAATATTGGGTCAATGTCTAGTGTTGCCTTAAACTGCTTTTGAATTTAATTAATCTCCTGTCTGATCAGAACACTGGAAAACCATCCACAGCATGCAGTTCCCCTCGGATTTAGTTTCAATAAACTTAAAAATTTTTAATAAACTATGTGAAAAACATGAGTTTGGGGACTTAAAGTTATGGAGCAGTTGCTAATCCCGTGGTTTACGAGTGAAATGTGCTCAGCGGGCTTGCAGCACACCCTCTCATGGCAGCTCCCGTCAGGAGCGCTGCGCTGTGATTGACGGTGTCAGAAGCTTAACTGATCCTGAACAGGGAGTCCTCACCAGGGTGAGCCACCCGAGCCCAACTGCGTGATTATGGCAGGCTGCGTTCGTACGAGCGGCAGCAGCTATGTGTGGCCCTATCATATGGCCGCTCAGCTCTGCCTGTTGAATGTATCAGGCTTCCTTGCCGATTGGCTACCAATGGCCACACATTTCTCCCTGAAGATGTAAAGAATGTTCGTTTCATGGGTGTAAGTCATTATAAAATCACAGGAATTGGTGCCTCTTCTGAATCCCTGCAGGTCTGCAAGGCCAAAGGGTGCAGCAGTCCTGCCGCCACGCTTTCAGAAAGCTTGGGGGCCTCTGAAGATTTTAAGTACAGGAGGCATTCTGTTTATGGCTTGGATTTACTGCAGCTCTGTGTGTGCTGGCTCCTGCTGGTTTCGTCTTACTGCCTTGTCTGTCTCTATCATCTCCGTTTGAAAGGGGCCATCCTGTTTTCATCAGGGTGCACGTTAAAGCTCTGACTTTATTTGAGGAAAGGCAGCCAATAGCTTTGAAGTGTGTGATAATATTTTTGCTGCAGGATGACAGTCACACTCTATATCCCCCAGCCTCTCAGACCATCATGGGACATAGGAGAAATTGTGACTGGATGTGGCTGAAATCAGATGGATTTACTTTCCTCTATTAAATTTCTTTTTCACTATTTGCACTTGATAACTACTACAGCCACAGGGTAAAAATGTGTCAGCTATTTCAGCTGAACAATGTGATCCATGCTTACTTAAAACTGTTGGACTTGCCATATATTTTAAGATCCCAACTAAGATTTTATTAATCATTCTGCATAATTTTCAGTGAACAGCTGCACTGTCAACTTAGAGACAGAGAGGTCTTCCAAGAAACACAAGGGCAAATGTAGCTCTTTAAATCTGACCTCCTGTTTTATTACTATGAAGGCAGTTGGGTTCTAATTTAGCAGCATCTATTTTGCAGCATTAAAGAAGGAAAAAAGAAACAAAAACTTTGCCTTTTGTGTTGTTAATTTGACTGAAACTGGCAAAATGTTTCTGCCCAACGTGACTTCTTAAGGTCTTGCTAAACAGAAGCTCATTAGACGTACTAACCCCCAAGTTTTTTATTCAGTTTAAAAATTGGTTACTTTCTGTACACGTGTGCCAGCATTTTGTTCAGGACCTCTAAACATTTTCCTAACACTAACCAGATCGGACTGCAAGAGGTTCTGTAAAGGGTTCAGGCAATAAAAGGTTACTGCTCAAGTTGTAAATGAGGAAGGCTCGTTTCACCAAGGCTTTTGCAGAATTTTGTGATAAAGGTACATGCTCTACCCATTGCTCCTTATTTCCAGCAGCATTGCATTTTATCCAGTCATTAAATCCTTCCACCAAGCTGTGTTTAGAACTACTAAACCGGAGTGAAGTTATGGTAAGGATTCAGTGAGTCAAACTGTTGGGATGTTCTGGAAATAGACAGGATGGGAGCTCTGTGACAACAAACGCAGCAGTACAGTGGTACTTAACTAGCAAAAGTCTCCGTTTCAGAGAATAATATGTGTTTAATTGGTGTGATACTTCAACCACAGGTTTGGTAAGGAGTAGAGGAGTTAGTTTGTAGAGAGTGAGTCCCTATAGGGTTAGTTTTTATAATGTTCATTGAGCAGCTCTCATGTACCATAGCTACCTGCTGGGCACACATGGTATAGGGTTGTCCCTGCATTTCATCACTGTTTCCTCTTAAATGTATGATATCTCAGAGAAGAACATAGCTGATGTACAAAATATAAGGTTACACTGGAGATGGGAGCATCTGAAGCAATCTGCACAGTATGTACCATCAAAGCCCCCAGACTTCTCTCTCTGGGGCATGTGAGCGTTTGGCAGAATTCATAGAGCAGAAACAAAGGCTGGAATTACAGGATCAAGAAGGGATTTGTTAGGCTATCTGAGGCAGCGCCCCATTACACAGAAAGACATCAGTCTGTACAAGAATATAACAAGAGATCCACAAGTTCATATTACAGTTTTGGCAATTCTTGCAAGCTGGCAAAACATTTGGCCTTTGTAACAAGGGTAATTGTTTTGCTGTCCCCAGGCTGGAGCTGCATAAAGGACATACCCCTATGGTAGTGGAGAAGGCACGTAAAATAAAAATCAGACCAATTCTGCATGCTGCAGTATATCAAATTCTTCTGATAGAGAATTTTTAATACGAGAACAAACTTACTTTCTCCTCCGAGTTGCAATTACATATTTTATATGTGGTGCAGGTCATTATGTAGCTGCTTTCCAGTAAAATCTGTAAAAGATTTTTAGAATACAGAAAAGCAGCAAATCTATGTTAAAATGCTTTGTGGATTTTTTGTCTTAGAGAAATTAATGCTGAAGAACATTTATTTAGATTCATAGTGGAAGTTTCAGTTTTAGCTTTCTTTATCCACCAGAGAAACCTCTCATTTATTTTTATCACTTTTCCAACCGCCAGGACAGGACCCTCTACCTGAAACACATTCAGGGGTTTAAAAGCCTGTGTGATGTCTGCTAGGAAGTACCTTCTTCATTGGTACTGAGACATAAAATGAAAAGATGTCTTATTCTTTGATCTGGTTCAGAGCCAGTGGGAAGGAAAAGCAGCTTAATGGAGCTTTGATTCAGACTGTCTTCATGGTTTAGGCTTGGCTTTTCCTTATCTCATGTACTTACACCTCCCACGACCCGAACAATGCCAGACGAGGATTAAAGGGGAAAGAAAAGGTTTCAGGGTGTCTTCTGACATGGCAATGTGGAGCCCAGCACAGAGACGTGTGAGGAAAGGATTGACATTGATGAGAACACCCTGAGCCCAAGCTGATAACACTCGGATTGCACTCAGTATGTCTCCAAGAGAGTTATTAAACAGACAAATGTCCCAAAGCAAACACGGAAAAAAGCAAGCCTCTTCTAGGAGAAAATAGAAGTGATGGGGCATGCTTCCTCCATAATTTTGAAAGTGGTAATTGGAGGAACGGGAAGAGACGTGGAAAGAAAAAAGAAAAATTGACCATAGTTAAAGCTTTCTTGGTGCTGTGCAGCATGGAGGCCAAGCTGGTGAGAAAGCCCTTCAAGTGAGAAGTCTGATCACTGGCGGCATGGTGCCCACCTCCATCTCACAGCGAGGTGATGCCTCACATACCGCTTGGTGGAAAAGCAAATAAAGGGGTATAGCATCCTTAGTTCCTCATATATTTTTATGCAGCCTTCCCCTCCTGTACTGGAGCGGGAGTCCGGCTCACAAGCAGCCGTGTAGATATCGTGCAGGAAATTCTGCCACTGGTTAGCTCAGTGTTTGCGTTTTGAAGCATTATAGCATATTTAGTGTAAGAGGCAGGAGATCAGAGTAGAGCTACAGCTTCAACAATGTTTCCAGATTAAATGCCTAATTTCACTTAAAAGCTGACTGTAATAAGTTATGCAACTCCTTATCTGCCTTCCGGTCGCTCCCAGCTGGTTTCAACTAAATTAGATGTGCTGCTTTTGAAGTATGATGTTCTGCGTCAGAAATAACATACCCGAGTCCATTGCTTGCTTTTGAATGCCAGCAATGGCCCTGGAGACCTCCCGTGACCTCGGGGCAGCAGGCAGCATCTCTTGCTGGCAGAAAGACTGGAATGAGGTGGAGACACATTTGAATCTTCTTGCGTGATGAAAGAAGCACCTCTGCACCTCTCACCCCATTGCCACTTTATCCCAGGTGGCACTACGAGTGTCAACACAATGATGAATCGGTACCAGAAAACTGACAGGCAAAGCAAGCGACGGGACAGCAATCTTGGGTCATGCAGATCCCCAAATGTGACAATGACCCCATATTCCCAGTTACTCACCACTATGTCTCTTCTGGTGGGGAATATAGCTGAGGAGCTGCAGAGAAGCACACTGCAGGGGGAATAGTTGACTGCTTCCAAATTAGTCGTGCTCTTGGTGGGATCACAGCTAGCTAACATCTGCAATGAGCTATGAGCCCCATTAGCTTTCGAATGGATGACTGTCAGAGGACCCAGTACCCTCAGCATCGAACAGGTCTGGTCATCTTGCATTTAATTAAGCGGCAGAATGAGATACAGCATTTTGTAGTATTAACATGCTATACAGTCACTCACAGATGAGGCCACGCATTGCCACGCTGAGGTAGCCAAACGACAGCTATCCAGTGTGAATGCTCCTCCATGTCCAGTGTGGTTGATACAAAAAAGTAATGGGGTTACTTTCCACCTGAGAAGAAGGCAAAGCACTAAGGAAGACTTTCCAATGGATGGTTGTTTAGGGAGACTAGGACCTCCATCTATTATGTATTTTTAAGGACCTGTTTAATTATGTTTGATCTTGTATTGGAGCAACAGCCACTCTGGAAGCACTTTGTATAACTAATGTTTATGCTCTACAGAGATAGGAAGCTGACACAACTTGCTCAGTGCCCTTGAGGCACACCGTGTCTCATAGCACGGCGCTGGCAGAGTGGGATTAGAGCTCGGGATTGTCTGACACCCAGGTGTGAGCTCAGTTCTCCATGTGACCTGTGGGATTTATCTCAGTGGGAATTTGAGAGCAGGAGCCAGCGGCACGCTGGGGTGATGCAGGCTGCTCAGCTGTGCTGGGCTATCAACATCTGCGGTCCTGTTGTCACAAAGAGCTTAGGGGACAGATCCAGAACAATTTAAGCCAAGCTAAATCCATGCTGCCCAATGCTGTCCTCCCTCTGTTCCCGGCCAGAGGTTCCCACCGTCTCCCTTGCACCAGCAACACAGCACTGAACCTGCAGTGAGAGGTCCGGGGAACCAAACCAGAACAGTCTTCCTTTTTGTTTGTTTGGTTTTCTTTTTCTTTTCTTCTTTTGGTGCTGGTTTACCTCCCCAAACTGACTGATTGCAGGTTTGGTGCGAGAGAGGGGGCAGCAACACGCAGACAGGCAGGCATGAAGGGGGCAACAGGGACCAGAGCAGTGCTCATCCAGAGCTGCAAAATTGTCCTGTTGCACCTAAAATCCAACTACTAGGCTTTTTGGAGTGATTTGATCTCACTTAGACTATTTTTGGTCACTCTAAACTATAGCAGTGACTGAAAAGCTTAGCTCATGACTGTCTAGACAGAAGATAAGCCTGGCATGGGATGTCAAAAGTCATGTAACAGGGGCTAGTGACGCACCCAAACCTGCGTGCTGAAGCGGGATGAAAGGCAGGAATATTTACCCCGTCTGAGTGCTGCCTGTGCGGTCACACTCTTTCTGGACTGGGGCTGGTGCCCGTCTCACCGGCTTGCAATACAGGCAGAGTTTGCCTGTACCTGCCTGCCCTGCACAATTGAGACTAACCTGCCGTGGTCAGGGCAGGCTTGGTGAGGAGGAAAACGAAGGGCTGGAGTTCGGCGGAAGTGTTCAAGAGCACATGAAATGTGAGAACTGTTGCCTTCCAACTTGTTTGTGTAACACAGCAACATGTGCATGTTTCGCTGATTTAGAGAGCAGTAAGCTGAGACCGAGCGAAAGGAGTGACCCCACTCTGTGTACAAATAAACACTTCCTTCAGGTGCCTGTGAAATTCACTGCTTTATCTGAGGCTCATCGACAGCCCTCAAGAACATTCATAAGTGTGTTAATAAAAAAATAAAGCTATGGCTCCAAATGTTTCTCAGAAAAAGCCCTGGAAAGAAAAGCCCAGGAAATATTTAGCCCTTTATGGGTGGATTGACTTAATGCTCTTGGTAGAAAGGCATAATGGGGTGCAGAAGGGATGAATTTCTTACCTATGGAATTAAAACTTCAGGTATCTCCCACACAAGAAAAATAGTCTGATGGATAGAGGTTATACTTGGTTAGTCTGGTGAAACTGTCTCCTAGGCCTTTCCGGGGAAACAGCCCCAATTTATCCTCCTCAGGGTGCATAAGCATTTCTGACTGTCCTTTCAGTTCCTTATATGCTTGTTTCTTAGGTGACTAAATGACAGAGATGGCATGTCTTCCTTTCGATGGCGTTCTTGCATGGCTGAGTCAGCCTTGGGATTTGTGTCCTCGTGGCTTGCTTCATCTGCATTTACAAAATTTCCTGCACAGGGTCATGCGCTGTGCTTCTCTTACCACTTAGAAATACTGACACTCATCATATTCACTTATATTCAGCCAGTCAAAACATTCCTGTTAGCTAAAATAAAAATAAAAATAAAAATAAAAATAAAAATAAAAATAAAAATAATGCATCTAATGCTTGAGGATCTTGGAGCACACTTGAGTCAACGTGAACGTAGCCTTGCGTTCGTATTGTGTATTGTGAGGCAGATCAGTACTGATAACTCCAAGGCAAAGTAGAGGCACAAGAAATTAAGCAATATACCCCAGAGTACACAAATAGCAGAAGCAGAGCCCAGGACACAACCCTTAGTCTTGGTTCTGGGATACATGTTCTGGCTCTTACCAGAAACTCACTGAGAACTTTTACTGTGACAATATTTTAAGGAAAGAGAAGTATCTTTCCCTGTGTTAGAGTTCTGTAGAAAATCATTCAATTTTTGCCATTAAAAAGGCTTTATAAAATTCATATTCATTTGAAGCTGAAAATAGTCAAACGTTACAGACAGAAATAAATACACCTGGCAGGCAGGCTGTTGCCCTGCTTTCAACAAGGGCAGAATTTTTCCATATCTCCATTTTTCTTTTGGGCTGATCCATCCTTTTCACACAGAACAGTTACATCTGGGTTTGATAACGCACCAGCTACCCCACAGCCGGCTGGTGACAGTTGCCCTATTTTTCCACTATCTTCACAGAAAGCAAGCCCCTCAACTGCTGCGCACTGGCTGCAATTTGCTCTTTCACCTTCCAGTTTCAGTGTCCACCCGGCAGACCCAAAGCTGCGACGGACCTTCAGCCCACGTTCCCCTCGCAGGACAGCCCTGGCAAGCCGTGGAGCAGCACGGCCCTGGGGGTGGAAACAGTCGGTCCCTGCTGGGAGCTACCCTGCTGCAGCTAACCCTTACCAGCAGCCCACTTACTTCGTCCAGATTCATACCTCCACTTTGCCTACCCGAGCTGTGATGGCACCCCTTGCCTGTAATCCTCCTCCTTCGTGGCTCCAGGTCTTGGCAGCTTGGGGTGAGGCTGAGGACTGGGAAGCCCAAGTGCCAGCCGAGAGGTGGGATGTTGGGATGTCTCCCCTCAGATGATGGTCTTTCCTGAGTAGCAGCTCTTAAACATGAGTCCTCTGTCCTTCCAAGACCAAGAGAACTGTCAGATAAAATAAAATGACCAAAATACTGCAAAAATCACAGAAACTTCATTTAGAAGTGCCTAACTTGAAACACTGTCAGTGGGCTGACATTTTGCATGTCTGAAAAGAAAAATATCTCATGATACTTATATAAAAGCAGCCACTCCAAATCACCAGGTGCTTCTAAAGAGCATCTTCTCAGTGACACAGGCACACAATTGAATTTCTGAGCAAGGCTTTATCTCTCGGTTGCAGGTTTTCTCCTTGTGTGTAGGGCACAATTATCACTATGCTATTCAAGAACTTAAAATTCAAAATTAAGTCATTGACCTGGCAAGTTGAAGTAAACTTGTGTTGTAACTTTTGAGGAATCTAAAAATGAATTCTGTCTTAAGTGCAGGGTTTTGGAAATGGAGATCTGTCAGACCAAGGCAGTGTATGTACAGTGCTGGGCTTATCAATACGTGAACCAAATTCTGCTCCCTCTCATAAGTAGTTAGTTCCTGTTGGTATCAAGCATAGATGGTATTAAGCCAACACCTAGTAGAAGACTTTGGCTTCTATGTGATAGTCTTTTTCTAAAGTTACATCTGACTTGCATGAATTTGAAAATAAAGCATCTTACTACAAATTGTAGGAGATTTTTACAACTTCCAATACTATTCCAGCTTGCAGATCCTGTGGAGTTATCACATCTAAGAGTATTAATATAATTATGGCAGGAGCTTCTGTGTAACCAGTTTCAGGCTTCTGCTGCTGAAAGCACCATACCACATTATCCTTTTCATAAGCTTCTTGCATTCTTTTAACAGTAAGTTGGTGAATTTGCCCATTCCTTTTTAAGGGGAACGCTGTTCCAGGAACCTTCGTTCTAAGAGTTAGGAAATGTCTTCTAATTTCTGATCCAAATGCAGTCATGCACAGTTTCTGTCCTTTTTTTTTCTACTGCTAGCAGTGTCCTGTAGCTCTTTCCCCTTTGCAGTATTTATAGACATGAGCTGAAATCCTTTTGAGCCTTTGTTTGGCTAGACTGATTCCACCACCTGTTCTCATCTCTCTCATAGGACAGCCTCTCCAGTTCCCCAATTATCCTAGCCATTTTCTGCCCCTCTTCTGATTCAAAACAATTTTTCCTGGCTGTTAGTTACTGGAATTGTACGCACTCTTCCAGATGCTGTTTCACTTGGGCCTGCACCCAGGAATAGCTCTTGGAGCAACCTCTCCCCTTACATCCAGGCATTGCAGGTACCCCCTTCATGGCTACCTCATGGTAGTTATGGTGTCACTCTCTAAACAACCTACAGACAAGTCCTCTCTATTTTGGCTGTGGAGCTGCTCTGCCTTAATCATTGCTTCCATAGGTCTGATGAACTTCTGAGGAAACTGTATGAGTGGTGGTGTGGAAGTCTTGAATACTCATGGGTTCTCTTCTGTGCTGGAAGGGTTGCGCCTGTGCTGTGCTAGCGTGCAGGCGAGGGAGAGGCCTTGGTCATAACCTCCCTCTCCCCACTGCCTCGCAGCCTCCCATGCCCCAGGACGTCTATCCTCCCACCATGCCATGCTGGGACTGTGCTGCTCCAGCTCCTCTGGCTTCCTGGCTGCGTGCAGTGCAGACTCAGCCTCCAGAAGTGGATGTGGCTTTACCTGGAAGGAGCCTCGTTGGCCACCTGCCCTGTTTGATGGGAAGGAACCACCTCTGCAGGGCTGTTGGACCAGCACCTCTACCCCCAGCTAAACCCCCCAGTTGCAAAGCAACATGCATCGCTGTCCAGAACATCTAACAGGGGACTCGGCAGGAGGCAGGAAACTTCCAGAAGACATGGAAATAAAATCCCTTGGACTTTTATGAGCTCCTTTTCTTTCTATAAGCTCAGACACTTCCCTAGGTGATGAGGAACAAACTAAAGGGCCAAACACTGGAATTACAGGTAACAGTCAAGCTCTGGTATTTCTGGTGCTTTGCTAGGTCAGCTCTTTCACACCATGTTACACAGCATGGATGCTCACATGGATACATGTTACGGGGAAGGGCCAAAGCATGAAGCTGCAGTGGAGGCAGTGCCTCCTTGTCGGACTACCTGGAGCATGGGGCTTCGCAGCGTGGCACAGCCTCTGGCCACCACGCAAGACTGCAGCCCTTGCCCAGTGCAGCTGGGTGGCCGATCACCGCTACAGCGGCACCACAGCAGTGCATGGGCAGGGTAGCTGTGGGGTGGTGGGAGGACCCCGTGTCAGTCTCAACCACAGTGTGAAGCTTGTGTGGTCTGCACAGTACCCAGCCCTCCCCTCCTGCCCCTCAGCCCGACTTTGGGGGAACACTCACAGGAGAGATTTGGCTCTGTGTAAATAGGGGAGGCAGGTTTTGCTTTTTTTTCCTTCCTCGGGAAGCTACTGTATTTTTGCTCTTCAATAGGCTGGTTGTTTCTGCAACTCATGAGGAGATAAATAATATTCTAAGGATATATTATTTGTTCCTAAAGACATTATAACCCATTGTCCTCTCCTGTCCCTTTACCTCTTCAGTGACAGCAAGCACTTGGCTATCCTTTGCAGCTCTTTCACTGCTGACTAATTCATTTTGACAGATTTTGGTGTGTTTGTTTCTCTGACTGGTCTTTGAGAGAAAGTGGGTGGCCACCCACTGCAGGGAGCCCTATGAGTCCAAACAAGGAGCATACCTGCATCCTGGGGCTCCCTCGTGCAGGCACCATGTCCAGCTCCGATGGGGGCATAGCACTGGATGTGCAGGAGCTGACCAAGGGGCCACCTTCTTTACAGGTCAAACAAGAGGCAGTCAGATGGTTGGCAGTGAGATGGTTTGCCTCCCTGTGACTCAAGGGAAGGGTACGGAAAGTGAACCAAGCTTACAGGCAGGACCTGTGTCCCAGGGGAAATGCACAGTTGTTTGTTCCCCAGGCAGGAACATGGCTTGGCACCTCCTGGCTCCTGCTAAACTGTCTTCCAGTCTGGGAAGTACCTCCCAGGGGGTTTTGTATGCTTGTCATCCAGTGTTCGCTTGCATATTTGGAAGGAAAACAGATTGCTCCTTGGAAGAACCCATGAGGGAGATGAGCGCCGTCGGCAGCAGGGCTGACACCCACCCGAGGAGGGAAGGGGGCTGCCTTTCCCTTCAGTGGGGCATCAAAACCTTAACAAGGTGTTTTCAGGGGCTCTGCCTCGCGAATCTGCAAATGGGAGACAGGCTTTGAAATGCCTCCAAGTGAAACCCCTGTGAAATTTATGTAGGCAGAAGGTAATTACCCAGATTAGACTTTGGCTAAGGTGCAGGACTGACACTTTGTGAGGGATTGTGCCACAGGACCTTAAACAACCATGCACGGCCGTGGCTTCCATGACTTTACGTTTTAGCTGAAATGCTAATCTCCATCATCAGAGCGGGCTGCAGCATGAGGGAGGACCAATGAGCCACTTGTCAGCAGCTGCAGTCAGCAGCTCCGGCAGAGCCTTTGCAAGGGCTGTGCCCATCGCCCTCCCCTTCTGCAAAAGAGTAACTCCAGCAGCTCTTACCAACCTGAAAGATGAATCTTACCTTCCTTTTTTCCTTTTTCTAGGTTTTCTTCTTCTTCCGCATTCTTCTCTTTTCTTTGCTCACCTGCCACTTCTCAGTATTCATTTTCGTCTAGACCATCTTCTTTTTCTGTATCAGTTTTCACCTCCCATACAGACAGTTTCCTCACTTCTCACTCTCCCTCTTTCCTTAAAGGTTTGGTTTTGGTTTTTTTAAAACATTTTCTTGTCTTCCTCCAAATCCTCTCCATTGTGCTTTCCCTGGGTTCCCTCCCTATCTTTTGTTCTCCCTCGCAACTGCTTTGCTGCTTCTGGCATTTGATTAAACATTTTGCTGTCTCTCATCCTTCACAAAGCTGCTGGGGACAAGGTCTGGGGTCGCAGGTCTCCTCCTGACTGTGGGCTGCATTCCAGCATTGCTTCCATCCTCAGAAGATCCCAAGCTCCAGCTTGCATTTGGTCATGGAAGACTGGCCATAGGTTGATTTTTATGCTATGGGAGCCTATGCAATTATAAAGGCAGCTAAAGACTAATTGCACATGCTGTATTTCCTGTGATACAGCGTCTAGAAATACTCATGAGTTGTTGTGGTCCTGAGACAAGAGGAAAAACGTTGGAAAGTGTTTCAGTTAGTTATAAATTGCTTTTGGTATGTTCTAGTCAATAAATACAACAGCAAAAAGATATCTTCACCGTTTTCTTGCCGTAACAGTAGCATTCCTGACAATTCACTGATGGATCCATTCTCTGTTATGTTTCATTTCCCTCCAGTAATTTGTTCCTCTTTCTGGGGAAATCTGTCTCATTAATATTTCTAGATACAAGCTTACCTGTATTTTTTCAGTACCACAGCAATGTTGGGTAACCAACAATGGTGTGGTTTTATGTAAAAGAAATACTAATTCTGTTATTTATTGTTGAAATGAGCAAACTAATTAATGTTTAGTAGTGCTTCTAAACATATACCTCCTCTTGGCTTTCAACATTTTGGCCACTGCTCAGTTTTCTTCATGTTATCGCTACCTTCGCACTAGCTGAAGCACCCAGAACCGTAACTAATCTGACAGAGGGAGAAGCCTAGTACTACACGAAGAAGGGCTATTCATGCCATTGCCTGTGATGTGATACCTCCAGCCATGCATCTCCAAATGATATTGGCTCTGCTTCCACCATATCATATTGACAGTTTACACCCCACTTGTTGTTCAGCTGATATCGTATGGAAGTCTTTTTCCACCTAAATGCTAGACTGCTTTTCAAGTTTCTCTGTCTGACTGAATGTCTGCACTGGGGTTAGTTCTGCCTAGATACAGCAGCGTGCACTTCTACTGAATGGATCTCAGTTGAATAATTCTGCTGCATCCTTAAAATATCTACATTAATTTTTAACCTTTAGGTCAACATGAACTGCAGCTCTATTCATCAGCCACTTCCCCTTCTGTTAGATCAAGGTTTAGGACCTGGTACACAACGCCAGTGACCTGACACAGCCCACAGCTTGATTTTAGTTGTATATAGCCTTATGAACCATTTTTTCCCATGTCAGTATGAAACTGCACTAACATATGGGCTCAGGTACTACCCTCCAAGCAGGCTTGATGGGTGCCACTGAGAAAGATCTCAGTTTCTCTCCCAGGAGACTTCCCTAATGCTCATGAACTTGATGCAAACCTCTGGTAGGTTTTCACTCACAGAAACCCAGGACTATGTGTCTGCTTGAAAGCTTCAAACCACATTTATTGTAAATTCATGGAAAAAAGAAAAAAAGAAGAAACCACAGGTTGGTAAACTATTACATCTCAGTGTGAAGAACTTGTCCAGTGATGTGCAATCAGATATTGAAAAGAATATCTAAATAAGCAGCAATTTCTCAATAGAAATCTCATTAAATATAAAAGAAAATTATTTCCATATTTACAGATTACAAGGCAAATGTATCTTTAAAGCATTGGTTTGTATTTAGCCGGTTCATTTCTTTGAAATAAAAGAGAAATGGTTTGAATCTAAGAGTGTACTTTGGAAGCAGCTTGCTAGACAGTCTGTGTTACCACCAGTGAATGGATGAGCAGCCTCCCTTCAACCACTGCAGTGCTCTCCTTCTTCTGTCATCCAGGCTTTCACCGAAGGGCTTCTGGTACCTCCACCTACGAAACAGGGGTGGGGAGTGTGTTTGTTACATTTGCTGTACAGTCTAGATGGCAAAATTCCTACGAGAGACACATTCCCAAGAGCCCTGTGCAATGCACCATCTCCCGTAACAAGCCTGAACCTGGGAAAGTACCCCACTTTCCATCAAAATCACAGTCGAACAGAAATCAGTGTGCTGAGAAAAGCCTAATCAGAGGAAAGCCTCCTCTCAAGTGCTTCCTTATGCTCACATTTCTAAGAACATTTTTTTTATTAAATATATATGTACTAAAATTGGACACTTTTAAGACTCAGCTGGACAGGGTGCTGGGCCATCTTGTCTAGACTGTGCTCTTGCCTAGAACGGTTGGACCAGATGATCCTCGAGGTCCCTTCCAACCTGGTATTCTATGATTCTATGATTCTAAAATTAGTTGAGCTTGTGCTATATCTGAGCCACAATCAGTTACTGAAATAGGAGCTCTTACTTACCCGCCTTAATTGGTTTATGCTGCTTGCCCGAATTGCTTCCATAAGGCTGTCATGGAGAGACCTTTGTGGGGTGGAGGGACGGGTGGAGGGTTGTGAACCTTCCTCTGATTTTTTGTCCGAGACTGATTTTAGAGAATCTTTAATTTCTTTCAATATGCTGTTCTCATGTTTTTTGCTTTTTTTGCCTTTTTTCTTTTTCTGTCCATTCTGTAAGGCTTTTTTTGAGCTTTCTTGCTGTTTGATGACTTCAGCTATATTCCTGGTTGGTGCCTTCTTCTCTGGAATAACTGGGGGAGGAGGAGGAGGAGGAGGAGGTGGGGGTGCAGGAGCTGGAGGCTGACTTTTCACTGGAAGTGCTTTCTTAGAGAGCTTTGGAGAGGACCAAGGTGAGCTCTTAGGTGACACATAAGGTGAGGACCGAGGTGTCCCCTTCTGCAAGACTTTGGTCTTTGGAGTGACGGTTCCATCACCACCAGACTCTTGTTGCCGCTGCTCCTGCATACGCTTTTGCCTTTGTTTATCCATATTTCTTGTCAGGATACTTGTCATGCTCATTCTTGGGCCAGCAAGTTCAAAGTGGTATCCAAGCTTGACCAGAGTGGTGTTCTCTTTCAACAGTTTAACTATGTCCATTTCCACCTGGCTTCCCATGATGTGCCTTTGATTGTGGAACCGCAGTTCTGTTAGAACCTTGTTATTCTGCAAAGCTCTCATGATGGCCAGCACTCCTTTGCCTGTGATAAAATTTGACTCAATATTCAGACTAGTTATATGCTGATTTACCTTTAACATACCAGCAATAGCTATTGCAACGTTGTCGTCAGCATGCGTGTTAGCCAAGCTGAATGACTTAACCACTGTGTTGTCCCTCAGGGCTTGAGAAAATTGTATAAGCATCTGTGAAGTGATGTTTTCAATGTTGTTCAGATTGACCTCTGTGGTGTCAGGGTCATTGCTCCTAACTTTTTCCAAAGCATCCTCAATAACTGTTGGATTTCCACAAGGGTGGATGGCACTGCTTTTTAAGCTCAGATTATCGGTGTCTTTTCCGTCATGGCCATTGAGTAAGTTTTCATTGTCCTTTGCGCCATTACACTTTTTGTGTCTGACGTGGTCAGAACTCCTGCTATCCTCAGGTCTTTCACCAGCTGCAGCATTTTGCTTTTCCTCATCCTCATCATCACTCTCATCTTCATCTTCCTCCTCCTCTTCTTCTTGTTCTTCATCATCCTCTTCAGTATATGCCTCCTCAGACACTTCACTATTGCTTTCTGTGAAATATTCTTCTTGAATGTCTTCTGAATTGCCGTCGTCTTGCTCAGAATCCTGAACAGGAATGTAGGTATGGGTGTTAAACATGATTGCAGTAATGTAGCTACTGCCTTTTTGCACAAAAACAATTATCTTGAAACTATAAAAGTTAATGTTGAAGGCTAAAAATAAATCCTCAGAAACAGAGACAGTTAGGAGAACAGAAAATGTTTCAGCACCTAACACCTTTTTAACATTATTTCTTTCATATTCTTTAGAAGACAAATGCTTAGCATAAATTGGAACAGCTTTACTGATGTCAATGATTTCTGCCAAGAGAAAATTTGATACAAGATATTGCAACATGGACATACTTTGTGTTTTCTATGTGTTGGCATGTCCACAAGGGGGTATTATTTGGATCCTTGCCAGCAGAAACACAAGACAGCAATTTCAGAATTGACACGATCTATGAGCAACAAGTTTCTTCATTTCATAAGAATTAGACATCTGTGTCAGTGCTCAGACTCCCTTGCATATGTTAGTACATCTCAAAGGCTAAAGACTGCCATGATTTAGAATACAAATAGTGTCAGCATGTGTAAACATGCATATTGACATGCAAAATAATACAGAATTACAGGAGTCACGTCAAAAAGACTCTGCATGCACTACATGGGCTATACACACTTAGAAGCTATTTGTGAAGAAAAGATTCAGACACATTCCCACAGGTAACAAGTAATCACATGTCAATAATCCCCAAATTTCTCTATGTTTGCCAAGAGCTAAGACTGTGCTCACCAACAGCTGTCGCAGGTCAGCTGCCATACTGTAACTCGTTATAACTCATTGCCTACAGAGTAAACATTGGTTTTTTAAAGCCCAAAGGTTATTTTAGTGTGTTTGGTGGGCACCAAGAAGGCAAATTTGGAACCACTTCTCAAAACTCTGCCTGGTGCCCTTAGCAGTTATGATGGCAGACGACAATTCTCTGTGCAGGAGCAGCAAAAGGTCTGCACCCCAGGAAAGTCTCACTCTCCACCTGGAGGACTCCAGAAGCACGGCAGTGTTGTATGGGCCATGACTGAACCCACATACTATGACCAACCTTAAACCTCTTGTCCAAAAAGATCTCCCATGTCCTGTTTTCCCCACTGGAAAAGCCATAGCGTATGCCTCTTTATTTACATTTGTAAATGTTTATAAAATTTTGGATGATATATAATTGTCTGTATGCACTACTTTAGCAACGTTCATATTTTAGTCTTTGTAAAATACTAGAGGGTATTTTACAAAGTGAGTACACTCTGTGGAGACACAGTGATTCTGTTTTGTCCTTCTGGAAAACAAAAGTGTTACTAACATGACAGCCTATCTTTAGAAAACCTGTTTGCTTAATTATCTGGCTCTAAAAATGCAGGGAAAGGTTAAAATAATACTAATGACAGATTGCATGGCACTGTTTCACAATCTTAAGCAGATTTCTGTGTTGGGACACACACAAAACAGACGGTAATTGCAACGTTTGTAGAAGCATGACTCTAATGAAACAGGACATCGAGCTGTTCCAGCCTGTCATTCCTGGGCGTTCAGCACCTGGAGGGTTTGCAGGGTCCATCCCTATTGCCCTGCACATGGAGGGCTTGCAGGGTCCAGCCCCATTGCTTCTCCTGGGGATCACGTGCGAGAAGGCCCTTACACCGAGAGATGCTGTGCTACATACAGAAACAGGGCTGTGTTTAAGCCAGGTTTATTATGGGACTAAGATTTATACCTGTAGCTTCTATACATACATGCAGACTTTTAAAAGCTGAAAACACCAGGTATCCAGGAACCCATCTTCATGGCTATGCTTTTATCTATCCAGGAATATATATTACAGCCTTCAACACACCTGCAGAAGTTGGTGGCTCTAAATGGACTGCTAATATGCGCTTGATGACACTAGATTAATTAAAAAAATGCTTGGGGTTTTTTTGAGTGGCATTTCTGAGGTCAAAGGGGGAATTTATTTTCCTGTCACATACATTGTTTGGTGTCATAACAATCTGCATGATAATTTTGAAACCGAGTGCTTTTCTCTTTGCAGATCCATAGAGGCATGCTCTGTTATTGTGGCAGCATTTCAGTACAGGACTGCTGCAGGCAGCCTGCAGGGCTTCATCTTACTTTGTAGTAGTAACTCGATGAAAAGTTAGGACTAAGACAGTCAATGCAGAGAGGTAAATGTCTCTGGAGGACAAGTCCTTCACCCTACAAGGCTATCTGCAGGATGTTTGCCTTCTGGAGGGGCTGATCTCTCACCACTAGCTATAGAAGAGGCACAAATAACCATCTTAGGTAAGGTGTCTAACTTTCAGACAGTTGAGGGCAAGAAGACAATTGCTTTCAAGAAACTCAGAAGGAGCTTTCTTACTGCCTTCAGTGGAGAGAACCTTTGTGCCCTCTACATCAGCGTGTCAACATTTTCATGATTACAGATGCACTTAGGAAGTTTCTTCTCAGATCGAAAAGTATAGAGGCTTTTGCTAGCACTTTGAGGTTTAGCCAGTACCCTTTTTTAATGCTGTATAGACATGGAAAAAGAAAAAAACATCCTGCCATTATATATGACACTGAACTAGACTTGTTCAGAAGGTTTTTTGGAACTGTCCAGGTTTCGAGTTCCAGGCTCAGCTGGAAATAAACATTAATCTTGCCATTGCCTCCCTAGGACTTGACAAACAGGGAGTGAAGTTAATGTCTGCAAGCTGATACTAATGGTCTGATGACAGCTAGTGGTCTGTGCTCTTGCCTGCAAAGACATTACGCCACCGTTCACAAGCAGGAGAAAACACTTACGTGTAAAGAAATCCTGGATATTATTATGGCAGGCTAATTTAATCCAGGTGATTTTTCTCTAGGAGAATATTTTATCTAATGTACAAACTGCAATTATTTCCTTGCAAATGAACTGAGCTCCTGAATCAAGGCTGTTAGAAGTTCTGAGTCCAGTTTTGCTGTCTTTGCCTTTTTTATATTATTTTCCACTTAAACATGGGGAAATGTGTCCTCATAAACAGAGGCAGAGCTTGGTATGAAGCGGTGCTTAAAAATCAAAAAGCTACTCACATCCCCAGGTCCCTACTTTGCTTTGAAATTACATGAAGCCAACATGAAAACAGAAGTTGCTTTTTGATAGAGCTCAGTCTCACAAATTGTTTTAGCAAGGGCCCGGGGGATGCCGACATGGGCATTAGCCTAGGCTGAGAGCGCTCATTGCCTGCTAGGACTGAGCCCTTCACTCCTGCCCAGCTGTACTGTTCATTCGCAGTTCAGGGACCGGCTTTTATGATTAACATTTTTATTTTGGGGGACAAATTGCCTAACTAGCACTGTTGGTTGTTTTTTGGGGAAGACAGATAAATGGTTTGGCTGATGGCTCTACGCCAGGCCACTTTTTAAATAACTTACAGCTACCCTCTGACAACAGTTGCCAGAAGACTCCCGAGCCGTGCCAAGGATCCTCAGCAGGAACAAAGCAACACAAGCTGCTGACTGCAATGCAGCTTCCTTCCAGCGAGCACAAAGCCTGGCGGCTGCTTACTCGACTTCTGACATAACATGTATTCAAAATTATCTTTCTGACTGCTTCTCAGCAGTCAATACTGATTTTTTTGAAGGAAAGGAAAAGGCACTTTTTTTAGCTTTTAAACAAAATCAAATGTCATCCAAAAGTCCACATTGCTACCTGGCAATAATTTCTAATATGCCTTTTAAAATTTTTACTATTTTAATCACTAATGATAGTTTTTACGAGACTTTCTTCTGTTCTCAACTGAGCATTTAAGGTACCTCCAGAGAGCTCAAAAACTCTCTCAGCTAATACGCAGTGCTTTAGCAGGCACAAAAGTATGGCTAACAATGTTCTTAAAAATGCTGCAAGTGACTGAAAGAAAATGAAAACAGTCAGCGAGATCATGCCAGGGAAGAACAAACCCAAATATTGCTAGAAAACAGCAAATGCCTCAGCATCTTACCTTGTCGCACGCACCCAACCTCTCTTTTTCTATGAGTTTCTTGGTCTCTCTCTCCCAGTAGGCCATCAGCGCTTCCCTGCTGAAAGTCCCCGTCGGCGTTTTCTCCGTCAGGCTCTTCTGCCGTTGTCCCACCGGAAGGTTACGGTCAGGCTCTATGTCCTCCAGCTCCCGCTCCAGCTCCTTCAGCTCCTCTTCAGTGAGAGAAGCGAGGAGCTCATCTTCATCAATGTCTTCATATTTACTGAGCTCTCTTCTGTAGCCAAAGGTAGACATGGTCCCGCTTGGTCAGGCTGGTACAAACCTGAAATGACTAGGCATTCAGGAAGGCTGAGGCAAGCAAGCTGTGTCTCGTTTGGTCAGCAACTGTTTCCCCGCGTAGCGGAGGCACCCTTTTAAGAGTCATCATCGGGGGCTTACGACAATGCACGAAGGGATGAAAGCATGCTCCGTTTTAAGCATCAGACGTCAGCTAGACATCTGAACAGCAAGAATGTCCCAACACTAGTGTTTGCAGGTCCCTTAAAGAGGAGGATTATTGACACACTGGCCATGGCCATATTTAGAGCAGGCGGCTAGCGGGAGAATACCAGCCTCGCGGACGGGGGGGGCGGCAGCAAATAAAACCCCGGGGGCATTTACACCAACTTCATGTCCAAACTGCAGTAGAGAAAGAATAATGCAAATCCATTTAATCCTGAGCTGCCACAGGGGCTGGAAATAAAACACCCTTGCTGTTGTTCACCGGACTTCCTCTCGTTTTCACGGTTTTTGAGCGGAACTGCGCTGTTATCCCGCCAAGGTGTTTGCAGGAGGTTGGGATCAGTGGGAAGGCAGCCCGAGGGGAGGAGGTCGGTGTGCCGGCACCCACGGGGAGCACCACTCCCTGTAACAAATCACACAAACGGATTATTTATTAATTCACCTTTTTTTTTGAGGATGATCGGAGGGAGAATCAGCTTGACATGTCCATTTGGAGCTCCTGTGAGAATTTTTTTCACTCAGAGAATTGCGCTCTGCTGGGGGAGTGAGCAGAGTCCCCCAGAGCTTTAGGGGGAACCAGCCCTGGGTGGGCAGCGGGGTTCTTGTCTTCATCACTTCTGACAGCCCCTAGCAAATGAAGGCCTCTAGTGGCTATTTCAGTTAATGGCTATTGCTTGCTGTAGCTGACTGATGTGCAGCTGGAGAGTGCCCTTCAGTTCTTAATTTTAAATGTAAATCTACATTATCATGTCTGCTAAGAAATGATATATTATTTGGATATTATTTTTATAGACAGATATCTTCCAGTGTAAGAAACTGCAGAATGACAGGTTAAACTTCACGCTGTTTTTTTCTTTTCTCTATTAGCAGTGAATGATGGTGAACTAGCAACATTTTCTGAAACAGACCAGTGCAGCCAGCAATATCTGCAAACCTGTGTTGTGAGAGAGGGAGAGGAAGAGAGAAAGACAGAGAAAAGGTTGGGTTTTGTACAGGGAAGTAGGAGCACATCTATAACAACATATATCAACCTTCTTAAATGATAACACAGGTGGGTTTATTTTTAGATAGTCAAGTCAGTATTTAATGGAAATGTAAGTGCAAATAATTTGAAGTACTGTTCCTGTCCAACATCATCATTTTTGGTTGGTATGGATTGGACACCCGTATGATGTTTAGCCAAATTGCTCATTTAGTTTTATTATAATGCATATTGCTCTACTGGCAACGGAGAGAGGAGATTGAGCATGATTTGCATAAACAGATTTGATAAAGAAATTATGTTTTTCCTTTGATCATTTTTCTATACAAATTTCATGCAGTTTTGCTTGCTCAAGAAGTGGGATGAAAGCTTACAAGCTTAGTCTTACCTAACACACAAAATACATTAATAAAGCAGACTGAAGAATATTGTGCATCTTAAAATAAAATAAATATTTGCAGGTCATTTACATTGACCAAATCTCAGCATAAAATAAAAAGGAGGAAGATGCAAACCAGTTTGGCTTATGGAGCAAAGAGCGTTACCTTTATGGTATAAGACACTGTGATGGGTTACCTGTGTCCAGAGAAGTCAGTGGGTCAGCAGAAGTTCTGTTCACTCTTTCAGCTGCACTTGCAGAAATGACGCTTAGGCCAAATTCTGTAAAATGTGAAACAGCAGGAAAAAATAATAAGTACCTTTTTTCTTTTAATTTTGCACTGTGAATGCTGACGTTGGCATTAACTAGATGTGTATAACAGAACTCCAAGCAATTTTATTTCTTCAGTATGTCTAGGACAATGGTTCACTTTTTGTTATCATTGGAGTTAGCCAGAGAAGCAGCACAATAGAATTATGTTTCTTGGGCACATTTTTGCAGACAACGTTTAGATGGAGTTGGTTAGAAAATTTGCATGGGACAGATTTTCTGTTGGAAAATGCTAATTGAAACTGAAATGCTTTTACTAATGTGCTATATTTTATTAGTACAATGTTGAGATGTACAACATTGATATGTACAATATTAAAAGCAAAAACATGATGTTAAAAATGAAATCTATTCAAATATACTGTTCCCCAGAAAATTCTGAGCTTTCTGCTTTTCTTTTTTTCCTCAGATACAACAAAATTTGTAAGTGTCTGAATTTTCCTAGGCTGAGAGTCCATAATACAAAGTACAAACATATAGATACCTGAATCACCTATTTAAAGTTTTCTATGTATAATTCAAATTTTCCAAACTCAAAGGAACTTCAAAAAGCAACATGCATTACTCACTTGTAAAACAATATTCCAAAGGAAGATTTAGTCCAGTCCTTGGCAGCAACACAAATATTACCTTCAATATTACCTTCAAACCTTGCTGAGGCATGATACAACACTGGGCCAGCAGTGATGTTTTTCTATATATAAAATGTCAGTGATGTCCATTCCAGCCATGAGATAAGAGAATTTAAAGATGTTACTAAAGATGGACAAGGTATTTTATTGTAAATGTCTCCCTTGAAGCAGGGGGGAAATTGGCACTGGTAGGTGAGGTTGTGAGAGGTTTGGGTCCTTTCTTAATCCTGTACATGTCACTCATGGTAATTTAGGACCCATTCTTTATTCGGAGATGGCCAAGGGTGAAGATCCAGGAACACTCTCTAGAACAATTTTAATAAAAATAATAAGGCTGTAGCACATGACAAATTACACACACAAAAAGGATGCTAAAACTGTAAAGCTAAGTACCCACAGCTCACAAAATGAGGCAATAATATTTGTCCTTGCCTGCTGATGAGCACTGAAATGCAGTCCTTAATTCCATAATTCTGTAATCATGTATTTTGATCCTAGACCCGTGAGTCCCCAGGACCTTTACTCTTGTTCAGTGTACAGGAGAGATCACGCACATTTAATAAAAAGCCTTTCAGCATTTTGTTTTGCCCCTGTTCTCCAGCATATCAAGACTACTGGCTTTATTTGTCCAGTGGCCCTTTCAGGAGACGTGAAGGTGTTACCACCTTTGTGAGGAGGAAGGACAGAGGTACAGAGACCTTAAGATTGAAAGTACCCACTAATCTGGAGTTTAGGATTCCCTGTTTGGGGGTATTTGGCATTATGCAGCACTTCAGCTGGTCAGGGCTCAGTTCCTGTGGGCACCAGCCACTGCTGAAGCCGCCCACCACTTCAACAGTTCAGGTTAACACTCAAATGATTTAATTACCATTAAATTGACTTGTCCAACTTCTGAGAGGACCTCTGCTGCAAAGACAGGAGTGATTGTGTTTTCCTGTTATTAGCATTCCTGCCTGAAACTTTTTGTTCTCACTCCACAGTCCCATTTCTAGGCACTATACATGTTTGGATTTCTGCAAAAAACAAGCCAAAAAAATAGCAGTCTGAGCATCCCGTTATACGTTCCAGGCTACATTCTCAATCACACCATTATAAACAGTTCAGGAAGACCTTGTGCTAGTGAGGTGGCACAGTGAACTTCCTTCCATCACAGAAGGCAGGAGAGCAGAGTGTGAGCCATATGTAGGACACGAGGGCAGGTTTATACTGGCTCAGTTGACGGCTCTTTAGGATGAATCCTCCGAAGTGCTTTGCCACCTCCTAACAGAAAACCCTAATTCACCTCCCTAATGCCCTGCTGAAATCCTGTATGCAGGGAATAAACCATTTCACGTATAGGCCATGAGAACTCGTTGCTCAATCAACAGAATTATTAAAAGGTTTGTTCCCTTCAGGACCTGGGCTTAGATGAGAAGAAAATAAGAACTGGGAGCGCCCATTTAATAGGAGCAGGATTCACTCTGCTATTGCAGATACTTGGCACTCAAGTTCCCGGCTTCGAGTGGGATGGAGCCCACTCAGCAGCAGCTAGATTGCAAGACTTTCAATCTTTTCTAGCCCAGGTGATCTATTTTCTTGTTTTTAAAAGAAGAAACACTTCTAAATGTTTTTTTCCTTTCCAAGCAATTAACTATTTCAAGCAGCAGCCTAGGAAACTTTGTTCAGCTTCTCACATATTTCCACACTTTGGGCGCGTTGGCCCAATGGCTGAAAGGATGCAAGCAACACCTGAGGGGTGCTACTCAGCCCCTGGCAGCCCACAGTTTAAATTTTACTTCCACTTGGGTGAGTGCAGGGAAAACTACAGGCAAGCAAAGAGAGGGCTGCACAACCTTGTCCTCAGGCACGGGACAGTGGCTATTTCAGTCGCGGCTCCTGAGGACAGCCAGCCTGTCAGACAGATGCGTTGGCTCGTACTGAGCTGCAGTCCCACGCTGCAGGAACAGGGCCAATTGCCATAGAGGACATTAAAAACAATGCACCACAGTACGTCTGGGCTTCCCCATCTCTCCCACTGCCGTTCTGCCTGCAGTGCTCACTCCTGCCTCCCCCCCCAGCTTTTGCACCCCTCATTTCTCAACCAGCTCCTTCCCTCCTGCCGTCCCCTCACGCAGACCCCGAGGCGCCAGCCCCTGAGCTCTCCCACCTTCCCCTTTCCTGCCTCCTTGCTGCTGCACTGCCTTCGCCATCCCTGGCCCTGCAGGCCCCCCTCGCCTGCCCTCCCTGCACAGCCCCTCACTGTCCCCACCCGCCTCCGCAGCCTGTTCCCTGACCTCCCCTTCCCTCCCCTCCTCACACGTCCCCTGTCCTGCCCCCGTGCTCCTCGCTGCCTGCCTTACCCCTCCCGCCTATGTCATATATATATATATCTCTCTATGTGTGTGTCTCAATGCCTGTATGCTGCTTGTACAGGCCCAGGTTGAATGCAGAGTCCAAATATGCCTGGAGAGACAAAGGGTCAGCAACCTGGCATCTAAACAGGACTGCGAGGCAGACTGATGGGACAAGCTGTAGCTCTTTCTCCCAGGAGACTAGCGTAACTTGTGAAAATTGTGCGCACCATACTGTTCCTGAAAAGGATGTGTCATCACCTACATTTAACAGTGGTATCAGCAGAGCAAATGGGATAAAGCATGCACTGAAGGCATTTGAAGGAACAATTTTTCAGCTGCTTTTCTTTATGCCAGATGATTCCGTTGTCCAGTCTATCTCTCCTGGTGATGCTGTAAACAGGGAGTCACACGGGAGAAAAAGATCTTTCCCTTCATCCATGATGGGGAAACAAAAAGTGGGGTAGGTTTAAAGGTGACCCTGATCCAAAACCAGTCTTTGCTTAGGAATCAGACTCAGCATCCTAACTCAAAAACAGATTTTTCCCACTGATCCCCTGCAGCACACCCCAGGCTACCAGGAGGGCAGATTCCAGGTCCAGATTGTAGCTTAACAACCCGGACCCATCACAAACAGCGATCAGCTTTCACTCTAAAACATGTGCATGTGGGCTGCCTTATTGCTCAGATTAGTTTTGAAAACAGCATGCCCAACAGCTGCTGGGGACATAACCAGAAGTCTGTATACAACACTATATACCAACAAGCCACGGGGCAACCACTAATCTAATGTATTTTGGTGGCGGGGCTGTTTGGGTTGCCTTGCTTATCAAGAAGACAGAAGAGTCGTAGCAAGTGAAGAAACGCGTGGGCTCTGATAGTGCTGCTGATGGGAAGAGCTTAAGGGTGCGTCTTGGAAGGGGAGTCAAGAGGTTGACCTGGCTGCAGGGAAGCACCAGGGGAAAAAATTCATCTGGGTGCAAATAATGTTTCTGGAATACCAAATTCCTCAACCTTTGATTAAAAGAAGGAAAACTCAGTGCCCACATTGCACAGGCACCTGGTGTCCTTCGTGCATGGATCCTGAAGGTCTATTTGATTATACAGAGAGGCATGCAGCTGGGTGCCAAGGGTGCAGCAGACTTGGGGTTTATTGCTCCTTTTGCCTACCTGAATCACACTAAAATAGGGAAGGCGAGGGAGACAAATAAATTTTACTGAATAAATGTCATTCCCATTCCCAGTTTTCTTTCCCTCCTACACAGCCAATACTTTTTAATTATCTTGTGTCAGTACAATGTCATGTTCTGTAATAACAGAGTGAGATGAACCTGCTTATCTTTGACAGCACAAACTATTCCTGCCAGGGTTTTGCTCAAAGCAAGTGCTTCTCCACATCTCTGCAGACCGGCCACTTCCTCGGTGCCAGTTTCTGCCACAACAAAAAGATAAACTGCCTTGTACACAACTATGATCTTAATGCTCTTGCTTTCATATAGCTGCTCTTATCCCTCAGGAAGAATCTCAGCGTGCTTTACAAACATTGCCAACAGATTTACAAACTATATATAGAAATCATTTCACTCGCTACTGATGTACAGACATAGGGTGACCACAGCAGCTGTTTGGAATTACATTGCGATATTGCTCAACACGTTTGGACAGGAAGTAGAGGCCACTGTATTGCAAAGAAAGTAGCAGAGGAACTGCTGCACGTACGAAAAATGTGGGGTTTGGAAGTGCAGTTTGAATGGGACGCTGTTTAGGCATCTGCAGCCAGCCTATTCTTTTCCCAAAAAGCATGATAAAATAGGTAACATCTGCCAATGTAAGCATTATATTATTCGTGGTGGTATTTGCAAATACACCATATTTGCATGTCCAGGTCAGGCAGGTACTAAATTATAAGTGTTATAAAAAGGCATGGACTTAATACTTTGTTGAATGCCTTAGTCCTGGATAGTTCTCCCATGTAGCTTAGCCAAACCTACAGTTTGCCATTCAGATAAAAAAAATTTGCTCTATTCCTTTATACACAGAGAGCAATACAGGTACTTACTTCTATATTTAGCATTTCCTTGGGTTTTGTCACTTTTTTTTCACAGCGTGTGTTTATGAGGATTTTTTAAAAAAGGAGATCCAAGCAATATAAATAAGTGATGTAATTCATAGGGAATTAAATACAAGCAGCAGTACTAACTAAGTAAATTCTCTACTTTATTGTCTTTATTTATGTCTGGTTTTTAAGTAGTCCATATTAATGGTGATGGGAGTTCTGGGCACCATATCTACCATGCGCATAATATGCAGACAAAAGGCAATGGCTTTGCCTGATCAAATGTAGAGATTTCTACTCTATGTGAATTTTGAAAATTAAATGTAAGTACCTTGTACATGTCACCAGAGCTACACTGTTAGATCAGTCTTACGACTACTAACAATTTACTAATATATTTTTACAGCTTTTCAGGAGAACTACGAAACACAGGTTCCTCAGGGAATATTTCTCCTGATGTAAGTACCTCTTTTGCTGGTGTGAGTGACACTTAAGGGAGCATTTCAGAGAGAAAATGCTTCCCATTGCAATATATACCTTTAAATATTCATACAGTAATTTTGTGCACTTACCCATGTACTTCTTTCTGATTTATCCAGCATTTGTCCTCGTAAAGAATTGGGATGGATTTCTTTGAAGACTGCTCCATGCATTTGGAGACAGACGGTGTATTTTTGAATCAAGGTCATTATCTGTAGGGTGCAGAAAAGGCCTCTGAAGGATAAACACCTTGGGTGGCAAGGCGCCAGTTTTAATTACTGCAGCCTAAAGAAACAATTTCCAGTGGAAAGGTCAGGGAGAGAACAAGCCAGAATAGGGCCATTAAGGCTGAACATCACTTTGGCTGGAATTACTTTTCTTGATACCATTTTCCTGAGCACAGATCTATCCGCCCTAAGGCTCAAAGGAAAAAAAAGTGGGGGAAGGCTTTAAAAGGACTGATTCAGCAGGCAGAGTACACCAGGGAGGCAAAGCTGACTACACAGAAGACACAGAAGTGAGGGCAAGAGACTGTTGATTAGGTGCATATTAAAGGGAGTGATGGAAAAGCAGAAGAGATGAGACCTGTTCTACAGAGATAAGTACTCATGAATTTATGCCACTTTTCTCCATGCAAACCATAAACAGCTGGAATTTTTAGTAGCCTTTTTCTACCCCAAGTAAGGGTCAGAAAGAATCCCTTTGTCCTACCCCAGGGTAGACACAAAAGAGCTCATGGCTTTGCGACTGTGTTTTTCCATGCATGACTCCCACACTATCAGCAACAGCCTGAGAAAGGGCAGCTCAGGCACAAAGAGCCCGAGCCAGAACACCGACTGCTGCAGTGAAACAGTAAAATTGTTCCCCCTTGGTACTCAGAACAAGGATCTGCCATGCCAGCTCCCAGGATTAGACGGTAGCCAGTGCACAGAATTTTTATGGAAGGCACAAGACATTATAGTCCCTACAGGGAATAGGTGGTCACATACGGAACTCATGGCTATGGTTTGGTCCTTCACCGAGCTATGAAAACACTTACAGCTACAAAGTCCATCTTGCTGGTGCTGCAAAGGCTGATGTAACCACTGTTGAATGTCTGGCTCCTTGGAGAGCTCATCAGGCTGGTGCAGCTGCTTGTGTCAGATTTTATGAGAAACAGAGACCAAATGATACCTCTGCTTTCAAGCATTTTCCCCAAACCGATAGGAGTCCCTACCCCAGAGCATGCCTGAATCAATGCCAGGGCATTTAATTACTTCTAGCCAACATCGTCCATGGGGTGGACATGCCATGGAATTGGGTTGCGGTGGAACACCCCATGAGTCACACCCAAATAGCAGAGAAAATTAAATCCCAGTGTTGCAAGGGTTCAATCACAGTCCAAGCAGGGAAAAAAGAAGTAGTTTTTTCCTACCAATTTCTTCTTCCAGCTGGGGCTGCTGCCTTTGCCTCTTTTCACACAACCACCAGTCCTGGACCAGTTACATTCCCTGCTACCACCAGCACGTACTCACCTCCATAAAAATAGTATTCAATGGTCTGGCTGCGAAACATGGGAGTTGAAAGACTTGTGTTCAATTCCTAGCTGTGCCATAAGCATGACACAGGGTAAACAGCTCCCTTTCCATGTCTATCTCACCTTATATTCCATTTAAAATAAAGTCTTGCCCCTCCTGCCTCCATTCAGTTCACAGATGCCTTGAAAGCATTAAAGATGCTTTCTCATAATGTCGTACTTCCTTTAGCATCGGCAGGGGGGAAGACTTCAATAAATAAAGAATTTCAATGTTGAAGGAAAGAAAGGCTTTAAAACAGGATTAGGCGACCTTCTGTAACAGGCTACCAAACAACAAAAAGGGCCCAGACGTATTGTTTAAAAGATAAACACAACAATACCATGTCTTTTTAGCTTACCTAATGATATTCTAAGGACTAGTTCATGATATTTTAAACACTTGGGGCAATGGTCTGTCCTAGAGCTGAATGCTTTGATGCCACAGGCAATGTAAGTATTGCCTGAGGCGTGTATGAAGTCCTAAATATAAACCTTGGCCCATGAACTAAAATTACTAATGGAATTTGGCTCTAGCCACAGAAAGGGTTTAAAATCTCCTGTCTAAAGCCCTATTTGATCATGTTTCCTTTGCTGGTTGCAGTATACCGTATCAGATATGTGACTACCCAGATTCTTGTGTTATGGTCACGGTATTCATTAAAATTGCCGCTATTTAAGACTTATTATTAAGCCCATATTTCTATTTAGGAATTCCCACATAGAAATATCAGTTTATAGGTTATGCAGCATACACGCATTTAGCCTGGTATGTCCAGGATGTATTGGCCAGTGGAGCCTTGACTGCAGACAGCCGTGCTGGGTTCACCAGGCACTCTGTGCCCAGGCCATGCCTGGAGTCACCAGTCACCCAGGGCATCCTCCTGTCAGGTGCCTGGCCCAGATGCCAGATACCTAGAAATTTTCCACAGGTGACCAAATTCTTCTTTTTCATCCCAGTCAAAATTTCTGGCAAAAAAACAGAGGACATTTCTTGGAAAGCCAAATGAATAGTAGCCCTAGAGAGCAGAAGCAGCAATTAAGCTTTCTGTTCAACCCTCTACATGTCCCAGACCAGTAATTTCCACGCCTTCCATTTGCTCCTGTAAATCTGTTGTGAGGAAGGACAGACCCACAAAGGACTAATATAGCTGCCTTTGGAAGTGGAATTTACATCTCTGGCTGAGGAGTTAATAAATTATATATATAACAATGACATCCAGCAAATAAGAAGTTCTGAAGAACAGGGAGAGTGAGTGTAGGGAGCAGGGCAGAAGGATACTTGAGCTGATGTTTGGTTAGTGTGAGCGTGTGTATGTGTGTGATAACCAGCATATCTCTTAAATTACGTGTTTAGCTGAGTTCTGACTATGCACTACGTAATCCTGACATCCACCAACCAAAATATTTTCTTAGTTTAGGGGGTTTGGATTCTTTTTTTTTTCTTTTTTTTTTTCCCCAAGATGGAAGGGATGGTAGAACAGCAAAGTAAAACCAATCCACTTTCAATAGAATAATTGAAAGAATATTTAATCAGATGTGTTTTTCTCCAGATGTGCAGAAGCATAGGGCCAAGTGCATCACACCATGACTGAGGGTGTTGTTTAGTCTGGTTGAGAAGTGATCTGTCAAAACTCTGTAGGACCCATAATTAAAGTTATGACATTGCAACATTTCTCAACCAAAGGGATATGCTGCTCAACTTCCTGGTTTGTTTGTCCATCAAAATCTACTCTTTCTTTAAAACAGCCTACTTAAAAGTCCCTCAAATTTTGCCAAGCCTTGAAACATGCAGTACTGGCACACACAGCAGTCGTATCTGGGAGCAAACACTTTGCAAAAATAGCTAAGAAGAATCTTTTAAGTGTTTGGAGAATTTTATAATAGGACCATGATCTTCAACGTACAAAATGTGCTACATTTCAGGCCAATTACGTGACAGAGGTGTGCGTTTAGTCGTTTAATTTTCTTTGCCAAGATAAATTAGACATTTATTTTCTTTTACAGATAAACTAATGCCACAAACTGAGAGCAGCAATTGTATTTATCATCTTCATTGGGAATTCCATCACAAAAATTCTTCTTTTATCCTCTATTCATCTGAATTCCCATTTCAAGTGTACTGTTCTACATAATTATTACAGTGTCCTTATTCTGATTTTAGCCTGTGTTTGGATATTAGAATGTTGTGTTAAAACACGAGCTTTAACATACTAGTTTTGAAGAAAAATTTGTTCCCATAACAGAGCTATCAACAACAAATATCAGAATGTTGTGAATGAATATGAAACACCAAGCAGCTCTTTAGCTAGTAGAAAATACTGACAAAATGAGTCAAATTACAAACTGTGTGCCGTTATTTTTAAAAACTATTCTAAATGTATCCCTTTTCCATACAGATCATATTCTTTATATAGGATATAGTTCTTGAGAACTGGTGGAAGTGGAAACTTCTTCATGGATGACAGTTTCTGGAGTCTCCTTAACCCCAAGAGTTTACGTATTTTCAGACGACACAGATGTTTCAATGGGCGAGGATTATCTAAAAATAATAGTGAGAGAGAAATGGTGGAAAAATCAATGCCATTAACAATGATTGTAAGCCAGTTCTCAATCTCAAAACATGCTCTAATAAAATTAATATCAAAATCTATTACCTTGGGGCATTATTATTTTGCCACTTCTGAATAAAATAGCATTCTTTTCACTTCAGAATTGTGATGATACACAATGCTGATATTAATCAAACTTCTTCTGTCAGATATCTGCTTAACATTATTGTCTCACTTTTGGAAATATGCACACTGTACTCTGTCTCCAAAGCACCCATCTGAACACCTAAACCAGGGCTTTATTTAGCATAATCAATGGTAACTGATGAACAACCTCTCCTTTCCCTAGGTGCCCCTTTTAAAATTTGCATGTTGAGGCCAGTCTTGGCACCTCCCATTTCTGCTGTATCAATAAGGCACCAGGACCAGACCTCACCATGCTTGGGCGTGTTGAGTCTTCTAAACAAATACTTCTTATCAGAATTTACATCAGTCAAAGAGCTCAGTTTAATTTAGCCTTCCTGAACATAACAAAAGCTTTCACCATATTTGAAATATCAGTAGTTAAGACTACCAAATTATTTGGATGTTCCTGTGACATTAACAAAAAGGAGTTCCTCCGCATGCCAGTGTAAAATACTGAAGCAAAATTAAATACAGGGTACCAGTTTTAAACCTAAAAATTTTGGTTTTTAACAGCTGATGTTAAATCAAATTCTAATTAAAATAATTTAAAAAAAAAGTCAAATAAAATTAATTCATGCAAAGAGAACATTCAATACATTCCTCAACAGATTTTTTTAAGTTAAGGTGGGTGAAACCTAACTCTGGTGCCACCAATGGTGGAAGGTCAAGGCTAATGTGTAGAACTTCAAAAGTAAAGCATACATAAGAAATATTATTCAACTACAGTATTAGTAATGGCAACTCTAGATGTCTATCATGTAAATCAGAGTTAGGAAATGATGGCACGCAGATAGTGATGGCACACTCATTGCCACCTGCCACCTTGAACATAATGGGATCTAAAACATGCTCTTACAATAATCCTTGAATGATTAATAGACTTGAGAGATCAAGGGAGCAAAAAGAAGGATGGAAGTACGAGCAATATTCGTCAATAAAAAAAGTTGCGCCCCATAGCTGTGCAATGACTGGTGTCTCACGGGTTAATAAGGAGTTTGAGAAGTACCTCAGTGGTCTTGCGTAACTAGAACGGCTTCCCACACAACTGCGACATTCCTTATGAGATTAATTCTCACCAGGTGCAAGTTTGCCATATTCCAGTCCGATTAACTAATTTATGACCAGTGGCAATAGGTGAAGAACTGTCTCAATCTGAGGACTGCATGACAGGCACAACCTGGTTCTTAGCTAGTACACATTTGGACTGCTAAAACACTTTGGATGAATGTGACCTGACATAAGCAATTAAAGTCTCCTATAATAAATCATAACATTATAAACTGGAAGGTAGATATTTACCCAATATCTGACGTATCTCTGTCCATTCTTTCTGTGTTTCTAAGACAAACTTAATTTTTGTGCATAGAGGAACATAATCCATGTAATCTATAAAAACACGAACCACTTTTCCTGCTAAATGTTTCAACCAAGGAACAGCAATAAAGTCACAGAACTGAAAGGGAAAACATATCAAGTCATAATTTCAAAATCTGTGCAGAGGAATGCCAAAATAACACATTTGAAAGCAATTACACAAGATAATTTAAACAAACTATTAGCAATGACCTTTAACAGTCATAAATTGATGCCTGGGTAGGTTACTTTAAAAGCCATTTTCTTCCATGCTTAACTTTTGTGAGCCCTTAATTCATCTGGACAGGCCTGAAGGCCAATAATTATTATAACATTGCTATAATTTGCGGCACTATTTGGTTCAACAGCGATCTCTCTTTGGAAACACATCTACTCCATTGGTTAGGATAGGAAGAGAAATTCCAGAATCCTACCTCATGATTTCTTAAAACTTCCTCCCTAAATCTCTAATATATGAACCCCAAACTAAACCCACTCTATGTACATAATTTTCTCTATCTCAGAGTAGAAAATGAAAAATGGCTGGTTTATTTTTAGGGTGTTTTAAAAAAGGATTTTGCCAATATGTTAATCCTAATGCTGCACAATAATCTGGAATGTTTAAAGATGGCTAATGAAAAGAGCAAAAGGAAGAGAAGGAAGGAAGGTTATGTATTTACTGGATTATCCTTTATTACAGAAGAAGTCCACCCGGGGAGAATCTCTTCCTCTGGAGTTGACCACACAAAAGAATTTCCAAAGATATCTTGATGCATACAGTCAAAACACATCTCCACATTATATCCGTGATTGAGCAACAACCTCAGCATCACCTCATCATTCAAAGCATACTGAATGGCGCTGGGGAAATGCGTATCGTTAACCAACATAAAGTAGCAATTGACATTTGCTCCGTAAGATAGGAGCAGCCTTACAATTTCATGGTTGCCAGCTCTCACTGCCACAAGGAGACAGTTTAAAGGATCCTTGTTTGGATTTGCCCCTGCTTTCAGCAATATTTCAGTGCAAAGAATGTCATTGTTAGAAACAGCAAAATAAAGTGTGGTTTTCCTTTCATCATCGTAACTATTTGAAATGTGTTCAGCCAAGAGAGTATTGACATCAAAACCATTTTCAATGAGGAGCTCTAGACACTGCGAATTCTGGCCATCTGCTGCTGAGTGAACAGGGCTTAACCCACTTTTCTGGATTGCAGTTTGGGATGTGACTGGAATGAGATACTTCAGGGCCCTAAAAAACAGTGAACAGAACTAGTTAGGCATCGGTTCCCTGCATGAAGAAAATGACCCTCATCCAGCTACATGCTAAATTACCAGCTAGACACTTTACACAAGAAGATCCAAACACAGAAGCACCAGTTTTAACCACTGTCAAAAATAGGACCTTGTGTTCAAGTTGTTTTGGTGGTTTTCACTTAGTTCTAAGGAGTATGTTTTTCATTTTGCTTTGTTTATGCTAAAAAACCCTTAGAAGTTAATTCAAACTAACGTAACATAGGCACTTCTGAAATATAAATGATCTATACATTTGCAAGTTTACCACAGTCTTCTTCAATGTGACCTTGTGCCACACTGTATCTTAAAGAAAATGTAAAGTCCAAGCTCATACTCACAGGTAATGCCCCTCATAAGCTGCTTTGTGTATGGGAAGCAGTCCTGCCTTATTAGGCACATTGCCACTTCCTCCATATTCCAAAAGAAGGGCTATGCAGTCTGGATTACCTCCTCCAGCTGCTTCAAACAGTATCGATGCACCATCATCTGCTAAGGCCTGGACATCTCCACCTTGAAGGAGGAGACAGAGTTTACAATTATATCCAAAGTGATTTGCAGATCATCATAAAAACCAGCCCAGAGCACTTTCCTCTTCATTTTCAGGTGTATTTAAGTTAAAACTTTACTAAAACAAGAAATAGTTCTTCTGGCAAATTTAAAACTCAAAGGCAAAACAAGAGTTGTACAGATAGATACAAGTTTAAATGCTCACCTGAGTGGGACCTGCTTTGACTGTGTTAGAACTGAGGATTTTCAAAATGAAATTTTCAAAATTTCAAAAATACTT
>VYZW01007051.1:67777-112710 GCA_013401315.1 Balaeniceps rex
CACTAGGTGGTACAAAACTATCCAAAAAAGAGCAGAAAATAGAAAATATAAACAAAGAGTAGATGCATTATATTATTTATTCAAGATTTTCCATTAGGTTGTCATCTGAGCCAACTTTCCTTTGAATACATCAACTACAATCCTGATGAGCCTTGTGACCTCCTAAGCCTGTGCTGTGGGCCTTCAGAGTATCCAAAGTTCTCCAGTTAGGTGCATTTTCTGCTGCAGGCATGACCTGGTAAGTCTCCTAATTTAGTAAAGAATTCTGATGTGGACTAAAAAGCTGTATTTGCCCCACACTACAGAAATGAGCCCTTCAGATTCAGAAACCTTAGACAGTGAATGAGAATATGATGGTGTCAGAATGTCAATATTCACTAATGAAGGAGAGTTTGATCATATCAATGGTACCATTTTCCCTGAAAAAGAGTTGTAATGTTTTTAACAATATCATTTAAAGCTACACGAGATGGAAGTTAAATGCTGGTGCCTGATAGTTCCTTGAGATATTTTGGTGATAAAAGCGTATTAAAAAATAATCAGATTTAATAAAAAGGAAAACCCAGCCAAATAACAAGAGTACCCAGTGGTTCTGCNCATGATCACCCTCAATGCAGCATATGTCATGGCTGCATTTAACTTTGTCTAAACTGAGAAAAGTGTTTTCAGGTTTTCTGTGGTGGATGGTATGCCAGGGAGACAGTAGCCAATGTTGCTCGGAAGACAAAGACTCCTCTCCCTGGGGTTTTTAGATCCCAGCTCACACCAGTGGGAGATACTAAACTAAATAGCTTTGCAGAATTACAGCTTTCTTAGCTGGGAACGGATATCAGCGGAAACAGATTAAATGGATCTTTCCAAATTCACTAAGGCAACCCTTCCAGCTGAATTACATAGGTCTGAAAAATATAGATATCTAGTCCAGTGTTTCAGATTTTAAGTCAATCTTGGCTTAATGGACTTTATGAAAAAATCCTACGGGCATGTTACTTCACAGTAATCAACATACGGAGCTGATCACGCTTACCACTTCCTTTAAACACCAGATAGTTGCTGGAAAGAGGACACCAAATTATGTGGACCACTGGGCTGTTAAAGTATCGTAATTTTTATGTTTTATATTTCAGTTTCAGCTATACTTCATTTTGTTTATGAATTAACAATGAGGTAAGAAAGAGTTGTGTGGCTAATAATTTGTAGTGTTGTAGTTTTCAGGCATTGATAAAGACTGGAGATCATTTTCTAGTGATTTGAATAAAGTACTTCAGTCGTTCAAACTTCTTATTCACAAGAATGGTGTCTGTTGCCATGTGCAAATCACTGAATCTTTTAACTTACACTAAGCTTCTGCAAAATGGAAATAATGACAGACTGTGATGTAGACAGATATACAGATCTAAACTGGACTAAGAAATCTCAGCCATTTTTCACTACTTAACTGGAAGTTACCTCTTTACAACTAATGTTTTACAATGTATTGCAAACAGCTATGCTGCAGCACAGTGATGGGGGCTTACTTAAATGAGACAGTTATCGAAGTGCAGCATATGCTTTAATTTCCATAACACTGACTAGAGGAAGGATCTTTTTTAATGGCAAGTAGTAAATAACCGATGCTGTGTCCTAATTTTGCTTCTGTTTTTCAACAAGTCCTGTAATGTCCCTTCATTCTGTTAGAACAGTGTATGAATGTGGTACGTAAAACAGGTCTTTTTTACAGTGTTTTATGACTCTTTAGCTGCAGGCTGGAGACCATCTCAGCTAGAGCACCATCACTTTGTTATTCTAGTGACTGAGCAGCTACTTGTTTTGGATATCTCAAAGGTGTAATATGCTCTACTATAATTTTTAAATAATGGTTGAAACATACTCAGGGAATGCAGCCCTACTCCACCTCTTACATAAACACCTCCAAAATTAAGGAAAAATTGCTATGGTTTATGAGGCCAAACCTCCGAAGAGAGCAACTCAGTTCTTTAAAGCTACTTACAAAATAAATAACATAAATGTACTGAACAAAGGTAGGGGAAAAAGGCAAATATTTATATTTATAGAATGCATCTTTGTCCCATTCTGATATTGTTCTGAAATGAAACAGAAACTGGGATAAATGCAGCTTTAAATGCATTCTGTCCAAAATTATTTTTACCTACCAAATCTTATAAAATGAGAAATAGGACAGCAGTTTTCAGTCTTATTGGAAAGAGCTTTTCGTTTTCACTCTTCTCATGTATGGATGTTGACAAAAGGTATTAAAGAAAACCACAGAGAACTCCAGCTGCTGAAGACATAATGGTATATCCAAGACATGGAAGGTTGCACAGCAATTTTCATCTTGTGTAGAGGACATCTGGACAATACCAGGAGAACATTCTGCATTCCAGACATGAACTGTTGTGAAAGAATTTGGGCAGTTTTATTTATTACTGCATGTTCAGGTTGGCAGAAATTGAGTTATTCATCAAAATGAGGGACTATCATAATATGACTGAGGCTTTAGTTAGAGGAATGATGAAAATCTGAGATGGAAGGGATGAAATTATGAGCAAATGTTAAGATTAAGCATGTCGCCAAAACCTGAAAGTTAGGGCAGAAGCTAGACAGATGTTAAGGACCTACTGTGACATGTTGAACACCTTAAATTCCTTTCAATGTCTATGGGAACTGCCCAGCAGTATCTAGTAGGATTAAGTCCTAGGACACAAAGACACTTTATGCCTAGTGAGTTATGTGCATAGTCTTTTTATTTCTTCACCAGTCTTTTCCACAGACTTTCCACTGATGTTTGACTTAACAAAGTGCTTAATCAGTCTCTCACAAAAACAGAACTAAACCACAATTTCTCATTTGTTAAAGTTATCTGCAATAATCTGCATAACAATCTAAAATTATCTATAATATATATAAACAGATAAAGAAAGAAGAAAAAAGTGACTTAAGAAGGACAGCACGAATTTGGCAAGGCTACAAATGATATATTTGTTCCTAAAGAGAAGACAATTTATTGCAAGCTGCAGAGTGTTCAAGTGCATTAAAAAGCCATTTCAAGGTGTACAGAGCTAAGGACTTTCCACCAAAAATACTCTTCATAAGATTTTGATTAAGCTAGGTGCTTAAGCATGGAAACACCTAAAAGATTGATATCAATATAACAAATACTGTCCTAGGGATCAGTTTAGACTAACAATTCCCATGTGTACTCATGGCATCTGCAAGTACATCAAACACTTCCTGTGTCATCACCATTGAAAACTATGTTCTTACTACACAGTTTCATTTTGACATTATCTGTCAAAACTGCAGCCACTGTGTTTTTTCTGTTGTAGCCCATGGTTTGCCAATCACTGATTTGGACTACAGTGATTGTCGACATACATAGCTATAAGTGAGCTGTGCCTTTTTTCTGTGCATTTGAACCTGTCATGGTGAAATTAAAAATGTCCTTTACACTAGAAAATGCATTTAATTAACTAGCTGAGGGACAGGTAAAATTCATTCTTAATATTACCAAACTGTCAGCATTTGGAAAGTCAAACAGTTGCATAGATATTTCATCTTCTTTCAAAGACTGCACATTTAGAAATGAAGATGACACTTGCATATTTTATGGTAGGCATAAAACTTAGCAAAAGCATATGATTTTCTCAAAGGTAGAATGGTTGCTTGCTATTTTCTCCTCTCTCTGAGTTAGATGTATGACCTCCTGATCTGTAGCACTTCCAGATGCAAAATCTAGTCAACAGATGCCTTCAGAATTAACATTACCTACCCTAGCCCTGCTTGTTATATCTTTGTCCTTCCAGTGGCGATGAAGTTTTATTAGTTTAAGGTTCTGTTGTTCACCTTAGGTGAAACAACTTACGATATAACTCTTCTGATGTCAGTAGATTTCAGCTGGAAGAAGTCTGGAGCAAAATGCAGAGTAAGCTTAGAAAGTCTGTGGAAATCTGTAACAACAAATCTTCACTTGCTGTCTACACTACATCGCCTTTGTAGCTGAAGGAATTTACCATGGAAATATATATTCTTAAGTAGTGTTATCCTATCCTCACTTGCATTTTTTTGGAAATAAGATACTTTAAGCATCCTAACACTGATTACATTGTGGGCTGAGAGACTTTCAAAGCATATGAGTTTTGAAAATATAAAAGTTTTTTTTTCCTGCACTCATCTTTGCAAGTGTTTGTTCTTAGCATTTTCAGACCATATTTTTAATTTCATAGCAGCAGACAAGACCCATTAACTGTCACCTGCAATAGGAAACACAAAGTAAATCACAGATGGAAATGGTTTATAACAATTACTCAAGTGTCAGATAGGGAATAAGCCATGAGTAGGCAGTAGCAAAACTGAAGAGAACTTTATGCTTTGGAAGAAATGCAAAAACTGCCAAACAGAACCTTTTTAATATTCCTCCCATTCTTAGGTATAAAATAAAATAATCCAAGTGCAGTGAAAGTACCCTGTCATGGACAACAATTACCAGCTTGTCCTGGATATAGCATTCTTTTTATTTTTGTTGTATTCATTCATTTGACAGACACTTACCCTGTTTTGCAAGTGTCCTGGTTTCAGCTGGGATAGAGTTAATTTTCTTCCTAGTAGCTGACATAGTGCTGTGTTTTGGATTTAGTATGGGAATAATAGTAATAACACACTGATGTTTTAGCTGTTGCTAAGCAGTGCTTACACTAGTCAAGGACTTTTTCAGCTTCCCATGCTCTGCCAGGTGCACAAGAAGCTGGGAGGGGGCACAGCCAGGACAGCTGACCCAAACTGGCCAAAGGGCTATTCCATACCATATGACGTCATGCTCAGTATATAAACTGGGGGGAGTTGGCCAGGGGGTAGCGATTGCTGCTCAGAGACTGGCTGGGCATCGGTCGGTGCATGGTGAGCAATTGCATTGTGCATTGTTTTGTATATTCTTTTATGATTATTATTATTATTATTATTATTTTCCCTTCCTTTTCTGTCTTATTAAACTGCCTTTATCTCAACCCACAGGTTTTACTTTTTTTCTCCTGATTCTCTTCCCTATCCCACGGGTCAGGGGGAAGGTGGGTGAGCAGCTGTGTGGTGCTTAGTTGCCAAGTGGCGTTAAACCACAACAGCAAGATACCATACAAAGACAATTAAACTTTCCAAAAAGAAAAGCTGATTATACTAAATTCTCTTCAGGAAATAAATATGAGAGATTGAGGACCATATGACCGTTAAATTTGACAGAACTTCACAGTGTATGTAAATCGTATCTCTATATATTGCTGATGAATATTCTAATCTAACCTGAATCTAATGTCAATCTGAATGTTCATTTTAAGAGCTTTTATTGTACAATAGTGACACTGCTCCATGGATTCCTACTAAATGAGCCCTTGACTAAATCACCAGGCAGTAACCTAGACTGCAGAACTGTGAGGAAAGAATCATGGTTTGATTCTATCTACTGCCACCTTTGATTCAATAAAGGGTTTAAGAATGAGAGTGGTCCACTGTGCATATGTGCTCTGCACTTTCTATAATTAACACAGGAAAAAATCTAGTCAATAATGGTTATGTTATGAAAGTGTTTATCATCTAAGAAGTTCTAAAACGTGTCAGAAAACAGCATAAAATGTTCCAATCAATGCAGTCACACAGTGATGAGTTCAAGCAGAGACCTGTCTTTGTATACATCAGCTTCATTGCCTCATGCAGAATCCAATGTATTTAGGCCACCCTCCTCAGAAAGGAGGAGAAGCTTCGTGCTACAAAAGGGAAATCCAATCACAGCAACCATTTTTCAGATCATTGGAAAGAGTGTAATATTCGAGTTTTTCACCTTTAGCCAATCTCCTAGCTTGATAGTGAACAGTCACGCCTGAAGTTAATTAAGGATTTCTCCTCCCCTATGCCCCACCATTCAAGAGCCACCCATCAAGTTTGGAGTTCAGGCTCCAAACTTTGCCTCTGCCCCAAATTCTGACCAGTGGCTGGCAGTACTGAATTGTTCAGTGGAAGCATTCACAATGAGACCGCAGACCTGAAGCCAGCCTGGCCTGGGGGCACAAAAGTTCTGTAGTTTCTCCTGTGGTGCTATAGCTGCCTGCTCCTTAAGTACTGCAACAGGAGATGCTGAAATGAATACTGATCAAGTCAGTCCAAACTCCTCCTGGGGATTCTTGCTTCTTTTAATTCTTCCAACACACTGGAGGGTGAGAAGGACATAAGGCAGGCCTGGGGACATACTTTGATATGTTAACTTTCCCATCTCCTCTCTCCGTTTCCCAAGAGTCATCCTATCATGAAGAAAACCGCTGCCTTCCTGTAGGTTTACCTTTCCTGTATGCTTCAAATTAACACAAAGCAACGCATACTGCAAGGTACCTGCAAACTTTTACTGAATTGTGAATCATTCTGTGCTGCTCCTGGCTAAGCAGTGTTATAGAAATTGATATTGCATTGCAGTAAAGTTGTTAGAATATGCGACAATAAAAATGTTAAGAGCTTTCCATATAAAAGAAGTTGTTTGCATTGTATTCAAGGCAAGATAAAAGTTTCAACTGGCACATCATTCTTTGTACAGCCTTTATTCATGATACTCCTTTTTCAGTACAGTAGTTTAGTCTATGTTGCAAAAGCTTGGTTTAGACTCTCTACAGGAAACAAGGTAAATTATAAACAAATCCAGTTTAATTCTATCTCGGTGCTATGGTGCAGCTGGTTGCACTAATGCTTATCACATTAAAACTGTGAACTGAAATATTGTCTAATCTGTTCTGGTAATTGATGCATGTAAAATCTTGAAAAAAAGAAAAATGTGTTTGAGAAAGAACCTTCCGACACACCCAGCTGATATGAGCTGTTTCTTCCCTCTTTTCCCTTCATTGACTAAAGGCCTGTTCTATATTAAAACACATTCTGTGTTATTATATTTCTTGTCTGTAAGTCTGGACCAGAAGTCTCTTGGTGCTAAGGATAATCTATGCAACCCTAATTTGAAGATTCAGAAAAGCTAATTTTCTAAAACTGAACTTTTTGGTATCTTTTGCTATACTATCGTTGTTTTCTTATCCTAAACTGCCCCCTTGTGGTTTTTGACTAGAAGCAGACATTTTGTTCGTGTGCAAAGTGAAGGAGCTCATGGTAAGTAAATATTTATCAAAAGATATGTTAGCACCTTTTGAAAACAGCACCAAATCTTGGTCCGTGAACAGAAACAGTTAATCTATATGTTATTTTTTATAACTGGAAGCTACAGTTGCTGCCATACTAGCAAGAAGCAGTGCTTTGCAATGGCAAAGCTTATTTTGAAGCTTAATAATGTTAAAATTATCAAGATGTTGTAATGTCCCTGAAAGTATGGGGGAAAAATTGGTCAACAATATGATAGGATGAGGGTCATCATCAATTTGGACTAAAGAAATAAATCTCCATCAAAGGCATAAGCTTCTTTTTCTGCAGATCAATATCAGAGAATTTAGAAGATTAAGTGTGTTCAATGAATACCACATTTGAACTAATCTCAAAGTCAAGCTTTTAGTGAACTTTCTACTAGATGACAAGATATACTCTAATGGAAAGTAAAACCAGAACTATCACAGCAGAGCCTCCATCAATGAGAAAACACGTGAACTAAAATTGATGAATCTATTCAGGGAAAAAAAAAGTCAGAATAACTTCTCTGAATGCTCTTTGGTTTTGGAACATGGACAAAAAAAACTGCTCTTCACATTCATGGATGAGTTGTGATTGAGAAGTACTAACATACTGTTTGAAATCCAGTTCCCTTATTTTTTGGTACCGAAAATTAACACCAAGAAAAAGAGATGTTTTCTGATGTGCACCTAAAGTGACAGAAAGGTAAAAGTAGCAGCCACTGATTTCCTATTTAGACAGGGAAGAATTTCCAACTTTTCTCATGGAACTTTATAAATGAACCCTGAAAAGTCTGGTGATAAGAAGTACCCTCCATATAACTTCCTCTAAAAGAGCAAATAGGTCAGATAGGTTTGGGGTTTTTTTAATGTATGCATGGATTCCCATCTGCAACTTTCAGTCTGGAATACTTCAAGTTTGATAATATAGGTAATAATAATACTTATAGGGACAACTTTTGGAAGGACTGAGCTCATTCCAAGGAGTAAGTGAGGCTTAGTGTTATTCATAACCCTGCTATGTCAGGTGCACTGCAAACACGAGACGATGTGATTGATATACAATAACTAGAAGCACCCCCTGTGCCATCAAGGGATTTCATGTGATTTTACCAGACCAGTCTCAGAACATTTCAGTGCCTCTACACATTTCTGCAAGACATGTAGACTGTGGCAAGAAGGAGGTGGTTTCTGGGGAACTCCTTTTCATTAATCCCGGAGAAGCTGAATATTGAGTTCCCTGCAAGCTGCTGTCTTTCCCAGGTTGTTGCTGCTGTTTCTGACCTTGCAATAAATACAGTGTCAATGAGTTAAGCAGAGAATGTAACCTGAGGGGGAGAAGAGATTTTCAGCCTCCTCTAGGGAAGCCAGATAGGTGACTCTCTGACACAGGCAGGTCACAGAGTGATTGTAGTGCAGCAGGGAAGGTTTCACAGAAGGAATAAAGCATCTTTCAACGCTGGGTACAAGAATGGAAGTGTCCAGGCTTGAGGTGGGCATAGGTTAGATTCAGGACATAGGAGAAAATTTCAGTGAAGGAAAATGTGGTTCATTGGCACATCTGATGGTTCAGGGATACTGCAGGTAACAGGCGAGTAAGGGCCAGGTGGAACAGTGGTGGAATGATTCTGGAGGTGATTGCTAGTTGGAGGACTAAAAGGGGCAGCTGGAGAGCAGAGAGCTGGGTCTACCAGAAACTAACATCTGCCTCTCATCCTAAAGTGCTAGGACAGTTTTTAGTTCTGCATGAGAAGATCATGGCAGAGTATAGTATATTGATATACTTTCTCTTCAAAATTATTATCACTCAAGCTTTTCACAGTGCCCTTATCCTCCTGCTTCCCCCTTTCAATCACAGTTGAAAAAGTAGTGAGATATGAAAGGACAGGAATGGGTGCGTAAGAACAGTCTGCTAACTGAAGACCTAGTGGTTGTTTTTGGGAGCCAGCTATTTGTGGTGCACTGTGCACACAGTACTGGATGTTTCATTTTTATAACATATCAAATCAATACGCCTTTTGCCAGTCTGATTCATCTGGGCCTTCCAAAGATTGCGTTTGTAAAACTCACTATAGCACAGGGAACATTAAATAAATATTGAAGTGGATTGTCACTAACCAAGTTGTTCCAACAGATTTTTTGAGATCTAGCTATATTTAAGGGGAATGATCTACTCCTTATACCACAGTAAGGAGTGAAAAATGACAGCATTATGCAGTCACACTACCAAGAAAAAGTGCTGAATTTTTATCTCTAGAATGTAGACTTAATTATATATTCCTTGGCCTGTAATTTGACAGGAAAATATTTTGGTGTTACTATAGGGGGAAATGCAAAAAAGTGTGTTCATAAGGAACTTGGAATACAGTTAATCAAGAATCTTTTTTTCTTTCTGCCAAACATGAAAAAAGCAAGGCAAAAGTACTAGCTGTGCTGACACACAACTAGACTGAGAAACTGGAATATTATATAACAATCATTCCACTAGGATTAAGAAAGAATGACAGTAACAAACCTTTGGGTGGAGAAAGATATAATATTGCCAAAGCAAAACAGGGGCCACGATTTGAACAGGGAAATCCTTGATCACAGACTGACAAACAGGAAAGGTATTTCAACAAATCCATTGCATTCCAAGAGTCACACTAACAGACCACTTTGGTATTTTTTGCTTACCTAAACTGCAAACCAGAAAACATTAGCTTACAGTCACAAGTATGATCTACTTTTTAAATAGGATGAGAAACGTATGTTCTTAGAACGAGGTAATACAGGATAAGCTCACAAGCTGTTGCAATTTGATTGACTTTACTCAAGCTTCCATCCCCTTCAGTCTGCATTCCTCCCCATTGACTGTTGAAAAATGTCGTGTACAGGACCACTCTATACAATTAAAAGTGGATCTGCTTTTTCAAACGTGCGTTTTCAGAGCCCTATAACTGATTTGCTGAAAATTCACCGCATTTTGCTAGCTGAAAATTAACTCAGTATGAAAAAATAATGAATTTTCCCTATCTAAAAACATTCACAGAACACTTCTGATGTAGGAATTTTTGTCTCATCTTCCATCCCCATCTTTTGCTATTCTTATTTACATTAGGAGCCACTATGTAAAGGCAAAGAGCTCTGGTTTGGTAATATTTTTCATAAATGTTAACTCCCTTATAATTCTTTCACTATTGTGGTAGTCAGGGTCTGTGCTGGAAATTTTATTTAATCTATGCTCCAGCCTTTTCTAAAGGGTCTGTCATCATGTGTACATTTCTATTCTTTTACAGTCTACTAAAACACACAAGATAATCTCAATCCCCTTGTTAGTCCTTTTAAGAGAAAACCATCAGAACAAAGCTGACAAACCGCCTCACCACAGGCTGGCACTTAGCAAATTTAATGGTACACCCGGTTTTGGCCGGGTTAGAGTTAATTTTCTTCCTAGTAGCTGGCATAGTGCTGTGTTTTGGATTTAGTATGAGAAGAGTGCTGATAACACACTGATGTTTTAGTTGTTGCCCAGTAGTGCTTAGGCTAGTCAAGGACTTTCTTTTTCAGCTTCCCATGCTATGCCAGGTGCACAAGAAGTTGGGAGGAGGCACAGCCAAGATAGTTGATCCAAACTGACCAAAGGGCTATTCCATACCATATGATGTCATGGTTGGTATATAAACTGAGGGGAGTTGGCTGGTGGGCAGCAATCGCTGCTCGGGGACTGGCTGGGCATCGGTCAGTGAGTGGTGAGCGGTTGCATCACTTGTTTTCTTTTCCCTGGGGTTTGTTTGTCTCTCTTTTCATTGCAATTTTTTTTACTACTACTACTACTATTATTATTATTTTATTCAATTATTAAACTGTCCTTATCTCAACCCGTGGGTTTTCTTACTCTTGCCCTTCCAATTCTCTCCCCCATCCCACCAGGGGGGGAGGGTGAGCGAGTGCCTGTGTGGTGCTTGGTTGCCAACTGCGGCTAAACCACAACACTTAGAGGGCTCTGAAGGAGAACCTGGAAGAAACTTCTGCATAATCACACTGACTTCCTTAAAATCACCATCTATACATATTTTCACACTGTGGGAAGCAAAGCGTGCAGCAGCCCACCTCTTCAGGCATCATGGAAGATGCCAGAGGGAAAAAGAGAGTGAGTAGGTGACCAGTTGAAGATGGGTCAGGCACAATATTTCTGGGGCCGGGAGCCTCAGCAGGGTTGCTTATAGATTAGCAGCACAGGGAAGGATCAGATGGTCTGCCAAAGAAGGAGACAATGAGACCTTGTGCTGACATGATGGAAGGATCTTCCTGCTTCAGAGGGAAGGGACTCTGGGAAGAAGTGAGGAGGCAAGCAATGGGTGTGCTCCCCTGAGTGTGAGCATTGCCCAAAGCTGCCATGTTGTGGCATGGAGGCTGCAAGTCTGCTCTGTCACAGGATGGTTCCTCTCCTTCCCCACCTGCCAGGAGCAACCTGCCAGGAGGAGCCCTCTCCCAAGGAGGTAATGTCTGTGCATGAACGTGTATGCCAAGCACTGAAATGGAGTGCTCCTTTGTCTTGTTAAATAGTCCTTTCTCAATCTCCCCATCTTGTTCTGGAAAATTATAGTTCTTTTCTCTGATTATACCTTTCTTGTATCTTTCACTGTGCTCAAAGCTGTCTTGATGGTAGTAGCTCAGCTACGTGTGTCATTCCTTTCTGCAGGCAAAATAACCTCTCTTCCTTGTCAGCCACTTTTCCTGCCTGTGCTGTGTAAGGTTTCCATCACTGGATTATTAAATTCCAGCTATTTTCCAGCTAAATTTTAATCTATGCTTATAAGAATGTAAATGCTTATTACACGCTGATCACAGAATTTGGTAACCCCCTTACACTCTTACAGTGAAGGAAATACCAGAGTGGTAGTGAGAATATATTTGAGAGATTTGACTGGTAAACATGAAATTTCATTACTGTCAATTTCCTACATTTGGCAAATTTGCAGCATCTATTTCACCCTTACATAATCATAAAATGACTACTACTGAATCAGGATAGTATGCAGTTCTTAACTGATATTTAAAAGTGTGCCCAGTGTCTTTTACTTTGTATACTGCACAGTTATTTTGTATTTTTATGTTGATTTCTAAGGGTATGTAGTGAGACTTTGTGCTTTGGTGAATTGACAAGAGCACTAAAAAGAAAGACATTTCTTTCTCCTGCACAAGTAAACTTCAGCCATAGGCCAGTTATTGAGAAATTCTGTCTTCCATGTTCTTCCTTTCATAATCCATTGCTCTTGAGCACAGTAAACAATTTTGAAAAATTATAGTCACAGAGAGAGATTTCATTATATTGGTAGAGAAGTGATCTCTTTAGTAGGAACTCCTTAACATCAAGAATGAGGTGGGCAGTGTGGACATTGAATCAATATTCAGAGATATATTTGGATGTCCTAAATTCCTTGAAAGGCTCAGGTGTTACATTTCCTGTCTTCTAGGGCTTTGTTAGTGTTGATGTGTTCACTTCTTGATAAAGAACTATAGTCTAGGTGCTATCGAGTAACTGTGGCAGTTGAATGGGGACTTTGCTGGTTCAAGTCACAATAAAGCAAACCACAAAAAGGACAGTTCATTTCGGAGAAGTCAGAAAGAAGAATATTCTAGTTATTGACAAACTAAGATCATTGAATTTGTTAGAAATGCTATAGGTTCAGTGGTCTGGTAGTGTCTGCGGAGCAGCTTTGCTAATTGACTTGTTGATGTGGGGTCCCAGGTTCCCCAGACCTCCCTGCACCTCAGACCATGTGCTGTGCTGAGAATCTCACTCAAAGCACTTCTCTCCCTTGCAAGAAGAATGGACTTTAACAGCAAGTCATAGGGTGATGGTTAAAAGCAACAGCACAGTACTATAAGGGACAACTACTGAAACAGAGTGTGCTTTTGGTAACACAATAATAATAATAGAGCCAAGAAATTATGATTCAAATATAGACCAAGCTTATTCAAAGCCTAGCCTTGCTGAACCAAAAACTGAAATCTATTAGCAGAGCAACTTCTTCCCTGGGTAGTCATTTCGGAGGGTTCTGATGTCTCAAGGAGTGCTTCATAACCAGAATGCAAGAGCAGGGATTTAGCACTCCCGACAGAAAAAGCCGATGGACTGAACACTGAAGAGGCAGAGCGGTATGCTTTCCAGCCATAATTATGATGCTGACTTCACATGGTTTGGAGCAGTTCCTTCAAATTCTCTGCATTTCATTTTCACTGTTCCTAAAGGGATAATATTTACTAAATATTATGTTGTTTCTCTCCATTTCAAGCACTACTTTGTTTACAGGTTGAGAATACTTCAGATTATTAAACACAAAGAGAGCAGAGAAGTCTGTCCTCCACTCTTTGTAAAGTGTTTGAGAGTGGAGTATTTAATAGTGGAGATGTTGTTCTTATTTAGACAGAGTGTGGACCACTTCAGTTGCAAAGAAGTGTACTCAGTTCATTACAAAAGTTTCTGTGCTGATCTTTGAAACAAAAGACATTAATACATTTTGAACAAAATGAAAGATTACATTTTTACAGCTTTTAGAATGTTGCAAAAATGGCTCTAGAATTCAAAGTAAACAAATACTTCAACATAGACCAAATGAAGAAATATAGAATATTATTTCACAGTTCAGAGCACTGTATCCAATAACTGCTTCCAAAAAACTTTTGCTTAGATGAAAATATAAAAATAGGAGGATTGGGAAAGGGAAAGATCAATAAACAAAGGCACAAATAGATCCTGACAGGTGTGAATTTTTACGATGGTGATCAGACTGAAAGAAGCCACTGAAGAAAAACACGGTATGCGAGTAAGTAGATATTACTCTGCTACACTCCCTGAAATCCAAAAGCCATTAAACATTTTATTGCAGATTCTACCCTCATCTCTAGCCTTGTCCAAAATTTGGTGTACACTAAATTACAGTAAATAACTTCAGGGGCCTATTAATGAGAACATGTTTCAGAAGCTTTTAAATCACATCCCCTTTCTGTCAGACTCCTTAATGTCATGAATTCCTTTCATATTTTAATTCTGTATTTCACAGTGAGGAATAATGGGTGTAGGAAAAAGAGTCTTATTGCTTTTAGGTTTTTAGAATAGAATAGAATAGAATAGAATAGAATAGAATAGAATAGAATAGAATAGAATAGAATAGACTATTTCAGTTGAAAGGGACCTACAATGATCATCTAGTCCAACTGCCTGACCACTTCAGGGCTGACCAAGTTAAAGCATGTTATGAAGGGCGTTGTCCAAATGCCTCTTAAACACTGACAGGCTTGGGGCATCGACTGCCTCTCTAGGAAGCCTGTTCCAGTGTTTAACCACCCCCTCAGTAAAGAAATGCTTCCTAATGTCCAGTCTAAACCTCCCCTGGCACGGCTTTGAACCATTCTCATGCTTCCTATCACTGGATACCAGGAAGAAGAGATCAGCACCTGCCTCTCCACTTCTCCTCCTCAGGAAGCTGTAGAGAGCATTGAGGTTGCCCCTCAGCCTCCTTTTCTAGTAAATGCCATACTTCACATCTTGATTCAGAAATGCAGCTGTCCAGGACTAAGGAAAGTTTGTAGCTGGTTTTATAGTTACAGTAGCAGCTTTATACATGCAAAATTAGATTTGGATTTTTACACAAGGCCACCAACATTTAAAACTTGAATTCACAAGCCTTGATTTTGGACTATGTCTCACGAGGTCACTAACTCAAATCAAAATCACCAGATTGCCACAGTAGGATCCTTCATGATAAAACTGTTTCATAGTATGACCATACCACTGCAGCAGCACTTTTGTGTTGTTGATGATCTAGATTTCCCTGAAATATTATGACTGAATCTTTGACAAAAAATGAAAGCCAGTTTCTACAGCCTAGTATGAATTTCTCAGATCCTAGAATCCTATTTTCTGTTTAACTGTTGTCATTAGCAATGCCAAATATATCACAACATGCAAGTAGGTAAAGGTAGGAAAAACTGTCATCATTCTGATTCAAATGTTATAGCAGTCACATTCTATAAATGAAGACATCTGAGTGTGAAAACTTGTCTAAAATGTTCTTAATGGACCTGAGTTATGTTTGCCTGGGGAACAAGAATATCCTTCAATTACTACTTGGTTAAACTGGAGTTTAAAGTTAAAAACTAAACCCTGTAAGACTTAGCTGTTTAAAACTTATATGCAAAAATGCCTGATTTTTAGGTGTCTGTGCCTCTTCGCAGAATCCAGAACCCAGAGCTCAATGCCCATATTAAAATCTCGGTTCAGTGTACTGAGAAAGGTAGGAATGGCTATTTGAAGTGGCTATTGGCTATTTGAATAGCTATTTGTAAGGCTATTTGAAGTAGCTAGTGCAACGAGCAGGAAGCCACTTAGAGCAAGCCAGGAGGAAACAATGAGCACACAGATGTGTACGAAAAGCTGTTACCTTTCACACTTTAGATGTTAGGTCAGGGCTTCACAAAAGCATCTTTTTCCCTGGTACACTCCTCACACAGTGCTTTCTTGGAAGGGATGTCCCACATTTTTTTTTTCAAAAGGATGCAACAAAGATCATTCTTTTCATTTTATAGACATCCAGAGAGGGAATTGCTACATGTCTTTATACAACAGTTTGATTGTTAGAAAGTTCATCCATACTCTGGAGTGTTGAATTCAGTTTTATTTTCAGCCTAAGGGGATTCAAACTAGCATGCTATTTCCCCAAAGAATTACAGAAAGAACTGAAAGCTGTAATAATCTTCTTAGTGAGTAATGTGCAGAATGTGGTTCAAAATCTTACAGAGCAAAGCTTACGAAATCTTATAGCAGAAGTACCGCTGTGTAAAACTGATCTGAATATATTTAGTTTCAACATCACAACAGGATCAACAAAGACCAAAAGATGCACTACCATTGTGCTCTACTTCAGAGAAGAAAGCTCTGTAAAAATGAGGAAGTGTCTTAAAATGCAACCAGAAGAGATAGCTAAGAGAATTAAACCCTCCCAAGCAGCATGGAAATTTCTGAAGGATACCATACAGTAAACACAACAACAGTGCATATCACCTAATAAACAAGACTCAAAAAAGGAAAAAATAAAACCAGCATAGCTATTCAGCAAAGTAAAAGATAGTATTAGAAACCAGAAAGTATTTTTCAAAATGTTGTTGTATGCAAATAAAGAAAATGAAAAGCCTTATAAATTTTGACAGTTTAGATATAAATGTACAACTATGCAGGCCAAGAAGGAGTTTGAGGAGCAAACAGCAAAAAGAATGAAAACTAATAATGAAGCTTTCATCTAAAACCACAGCAGCAAAAAGCCCTCCAGAGAGTCTTGTAGAATCACCAAGAAGGGTTGTGTCCTGGCTCAACAAGGGCCAGCAGCTCCCTGGGGCTAGACATCTGGAGCCATGGCAGATCCATCAGGGCAGAAGCCCCACCAGCCAGGTCTGTCCTACCATCCCTAGCCAGGGAGCAGGGCAGGTTTGGGCAAGTGGAGGGGCCAGGAGGGTGACTGGCAGCCTGGTCAGCTCACTGAGAACAAGGCCATTGAGAGGAGCTTTTCATAAATGCTGAATTATTGAACACTTAGATAAATATAGTCTCCTGGGGAAGAGCCAACATGTTTTCTGTAAGGGGAAGTCCTCCCTTACAAACACATCCAGTTGTGTATACCCAGTTGATTTAAGCTGCTTGAGTTTTCAATATTTTCTCAACAGTCCTTCACCAAAGGATGACGTTCTAAGTGACTCCTTGAAAACATTATCTCAGTGCTTGGTACCAGTGAAAAAAAAACCCAAATATTACAATTCGGAAAGAAATCAAGAACATTTCAGGCACATGAAGGACAAAGAAGTCATCAGGAGTAGTCAGCATGGATTCACAAATGGGAAGTAATGTTTGACCAACTTGATAAACTTCTGTGATGAAACGATTGGCTTGGTAGTTGAGAGTATGGATACCATCTACCTTGACTTCAGTAAGGCCTTTGACGCTGTCTCCCATAAGATCCTCATAGAGAAGCTGTTGAAGAATGAGATGAATGAACAGACAGTGAGGTGGATTGAAAATTGTCTGAATGGGCCATTGATCACACCACCAGACCCAGAGTGGGGTGATCAGTGGCACAAAGCCTAGGCCAATAACTAACAGTATACCTCAGGGGCCAATACTAGGCCCAATCCTGTTTAACATCTTCATTAATGATCTGGATGATGGGGCAGAGTGGACGCTCAGCAAGTTTACTGAAGACATCAATAGTGAGGAGTGGCTGATACACCAGAGGATCATGCTGTCATACAGAGGGACCTGAACAAGCTGGAGAAGTGGGCTGACAGAAACCTCATGAAGTTCAACAAGGAGAAGTGCAAAGTCCTTCACCTGGGGAGGAAAAACACCCATGCACCAATATATGCTGAGGGCCAGCAAACTGTAAAGCAGCTTGGCAGAGAAGGACCTGGGGGTCCTTGTGGACACCTGGTTGAACATGAGCCATCAATGTGCCCTTGTTGCAAAGAAACCTAACAGTACCCTGAGCTGCATGAGGAGGAGTGTTCCCAGCAGGTTGAGATGTGATCCTTCCCCTCTAGTCAGTGCTGGTGAAGCCACAGCTGGAGTATCATGTCCAGTTCTGGGCTCCCCAGTACAAGAGAGACATGGACATACTGGAGAGAGTCCAACGAAGGGCCTCAAAGATGGTGAAAGGACTGGAGCATCCTTTCTCTGTTTAGCCTAGAGAAGAGAAGGCTCAGAGGGGATCTTATCAATGTATATAAATAACTGAAGGGAGAGTGCGCAAAGAAGGCAGAGCCAGACTCTTGTCAGTGGTGCCCAGTGACAGGACCAGAGGTAATGGGCACCAACTGAAACACAGGAGGTTGCCTCTGAACATCAGGAAAACATCAGGGAACACTTTTTCACTAGATGGAGCACTGGCACAGGTTGCCCAGAGATGTTATGGAGTCTTCATCCTTGGAGATATTCAGAAGCTGCCTGGGCATGGTCCTGGGGCAACTATCTTTAAGTGATTCTGCTTGAGCAGGAGGATTGGACCAGATGACCTCTAGAGGTCCCCACCAGCACCAACCATTCTGTGATTCTGTGATTCTATGAACAAATACAAAATATCATTATGCTGTTGCACAAATCTATGATATGGTTCACACACTGAACTTTGTGTGCATTCTGACCTCCTCTTCTCAGAGAAATGTACAGTAATAACCTACATGTTCATGAAGAAAGTTGAAGTTAGTAAGTCAATAGATGGAAAATCACTTTATATTGTAAGATTTCATGCAGAGGTGGGGGATGTTTGCAAGGACTAAAGACATGTACACAATTTAATTATGCTGTCTGTAAATGCAATGTGTAGGATGTAGAGACAGGAGCAGAATAATCAGGATTGTCCATTTGTGGAAACGCTCTTTTTTTCCAACTTCTTCATCTATTAGACTGAACACTTACCATCACTGCATTTTTTCTGTCTGAAGGGGCTGAGATCTTCTAGAATAGTAACCACTTCTAAAAAGTGAAAAGCCATCTTCTCTTTCAGCTGTGATCTTCCTTCTGCCACACCATCCTCTACGTCATATATACTGTCTAAGTATTTATACTTGTATTTAAGTCCCTGTATTCATCTCCCCTCAGATACATTAATTCTTATGAGAAAATATGCTTTGTTATCTGTTATCATCCCTTTCAACTATGAGACTAAATGCCCTATAGAGATCTTTCAGTGTGAACATACTTGCTGCCTCCTTCTAAACAGTCACTTTTTCATTGCTGTCACCTGCTTCCTCACATAAATCAGGGCTGATCAAATCAACCAAGGTTGAAGGATGCAAAACCCATGTAATGAAAACATTAACAGAGCATAGTATTAAACAACTGGCAACAGAACTCTGAAATGATGGATAGGGAAGTAAGGAAGAGAGGCACGTTATTTTAGAACTGGAAAAGATTCAGAGAAAGGCAGCAAGGATTGTCAAAGGTATGCTCAACTCCCATATGAGCAGACAATTCCATATGAAAAATGGGTTAGGCTGAGACCCTTCAACCTGGGCAAAAGGTGGCTTGCACAGATGTAATAGAGGTCTACAAAATCAGGAGTGCAGTTGAGAAGGTGGATAGGGTTCAACAACTCATTGTCTCTTCCAGCAAAAGAATTATGGGCCATCATATGAAGCTAGCAGGAATCAAATTCAAAACAAACAAAAGTAAATGGTTGTTCTCTGGATGGGTATCAGACCAATGGAACAGTGTGCCAAAATCTATGCTAAGTGCAAGAAATGTACATAGATTCAAGGAGAGACTGAAGAAGAACTTGAAAGAAAGATCAGCTGAAAAGTTAGTAAACAGACAAATCACATCAGGCTCATTAATTAATCTGACCTGAACATAGCTGAAGACTGGGAAGCACTTCAGGGAAATAGCATATGTGCTTGTCCAGTTATTTTTCCTTAGGCATCCTCTCCTGCAAGGAATTGACTCCTTTGTTTTACAGGTAGTCTGAAAACAATGCAGCTACAGGGATTCTTGAGCAAGAATTTGGTCTTTCTTCTCCAAGTCTCAAAGAAAAGTGCCGCCTGGTGAATAACTGGAGTTCCTGAATTATTTTTATTTGAAAGTCTTTTTTGAAAGTCTGTTTGAACTTTAAAAAAACCTGTAGTCCATCATTCATGCCAATGAAAAAGCCATCTGGAAAGAAGAGGGGAAGACAAACAAATAAAGCAATTAACACTTAAGTAAACAAAATGCTTTACAAAATATAATTTTGTTATTACAGTTACTAAAATTTTAATTTAAACCAATGGTTTTAAATCAGAGTCATCTGAATATAGATGCCAGCAGACATGAAGAACCATTAGAAACTGACAGTCATCTCACAAACCATGTTCTGATGTATCATGATTTGGTGGACCACAGACGGCACATCAGAGACACCACAGACTCATCAGATGTAGAAATTAAATAGTTCAGGCTTATTAAACCTGATGAAGGGAACAAAACAAAGGAGAAGAGGAAGTAAAAAAAAAAAAATCCAGCCTATAAACACGGGATTACATCAATTTATGTACGCATGCTTATCTCCTCTGAGACACCTTGTAACTAGTGACAGCTACTTTAGACAATTCACTTCTTTCAGTGGGAAGGGGAACCATTCAACTATATGTGTGCTTGCTTTACAAAGTCATACAAATATACTACTAGCTAGAACTATTTTAAAAGAAATTTTACAAATTTCCCCAACACCTAGTCATTTAAATTTAGGTAATGTTGTTCTGCAGTATGGTATGTCTTGTTAGACTGAGTCTTTCTTTCTAAACTGCTGTGCTTGGTAGGACTGTCCTGATTTAGTCAGTGACAACTAGCATGCAATAGATTTTATAAACCACTTACTGACAGCAAAATGTATCAGATCACTAATAATCACTTTAACCCAATCTGAAATAGTCTGCAGTTACTTGTGAAAGACATACAATCATGTTTCTTCATGTACACCACTAAAAACATCACAGATTAACTACTGGTGAATAAACATATTAAACTGAGGTCTGCTACTATTTTGATTACCCATACTAGGCACATTTTCCAAAAGATATCTGAAGTTACATCAGCATTTTAATAACACAGTCTAATGACCTCATGACTGTTTAGAGGAATTACTGTAGAGAAAGGACCACTGAAGTCAACTGTTACCACAAAGTAATAATTGTCTGTCTAATTTCAAGACAATGGACGTATAAACCCAGTAGTCTTAATTGCAATCCTATACCTTCCTTTACATCTTGTACTATTATCAGCACACAAAGCACACAGAGTTAGGCATCTCAACATTCAGATTTCCTCTGTGATTGACACAGAGACACAGCAATTCTTTCCACCCTAAAAAGTGGGGAACAGCTTACTGTATCCCTAAATTCCAGACAGTTAAGTTACATGTGTGCTCTGAGGAGAGATGAGCCAGGCTCTGTGGGGAGTAACCTATAGGGCCACATCTCTGACCAAAGAGTCTGGGGGGACAGGTGGAAGGGCAACAAGGTGGCCATTGAAATGAATATGAATTCTCTAGTTCTTTGGCCTTCCAAACTGTGCAGGAATAACAGTACTATCAAAGGTACCTGGGTATAGAAACTACCACCGAGTTTTAATTACACGGTCACTTTATGGCCTGAAGGAAGATTCTCTCTTTTACTGGGTTTCATTCCAGAAGCAGAAAAACAGTTGGCCATCTTTTGCTGACATCCCTATATTTCTGACAACAACAAACTTACTCCTCAGTAAATATAACTGTTTTTCCACTGAACTTCAAAGTGCAACTGTATTCCTCCATTATTTATTACTAGTTTGTTAATGTATTAAGGACACCTCCTAATTTCAAAATGCCACGAAGCAGTCCAAACAATAAAATCCAGGATAATATTTCTAGAATTATTAAAAATTAACTTTAAAGCCTTAGAAGTATTGTCAGGAACAGTATACGGCTGATGAGAATTTTCCTGACTGAAGGTAAATTGCTGAAGTTTATTAGCTGCTGTGCAAAAATTTAATGGAATAACTATCCATAGGTCAAGTGCTGTAAGAACAAAGTATGACATGAATGAGAAATAATGAATACTTACCAAATGTAAAACATAAAGTTACAATTTAGCTTGTATTTATGTATGCATTTAGCTTTCAGTGAGCTAAATAACCTCTTTAAAAAAATTCAGCGATGGTAAATTTTACTATGAAACCCTCAATTACTGATTTGCAAAATGTTATTATAATATAATGCCTAAAGAAAATTTCTTGTATAACCAATGTAGAGATAAACTTGGAAATAACACAATAATAATATAAATGTTATCTGTTTCAATATGAACAGCACGTCCCCACTCTCTGGGTAAATTTACATACTTTCCATATGGAGGGTGACAGACAACATTTTAATGATGAATAATCAAGTTAATCAAGTTAAATATAAAGGTCATTTCTTACATTTATTCATTATGAAAGGAAAAATATCACATTAACCAAACTGAGCAACAGTGAAAAGGTTACATTTTTTTAATCGTCATAAAAACATCTCAGGTCCTATAAACCTTTTCACCTTTCAGGTACCAGAAGTGGTTACATGTGCATACGTAGGTCACGCTCCCATGAAGTGCCCCCCTAACTCTCTTCTTTGCTTGTGTTTGAAGAAGTTTAAACTTCAGCAATATTTGGATAGAGAAAAAAAATCCCACTGGACTCTGGATCAGATGTTATTAAAGATGATTCTCCCCAGGGGACTTTTAAAATTTAAATTTTAATTCTGAAAAGTGCCTTTCTGGGTCACAAAAAGTAAAAAAGAAAGAACTATTCACCAAATCAAACCAGGAGAGGCCTCCTAAACTGCACATGTGGTGAAGGACAGTAGGGTATGTGGCCTTCTCTCACAAAAGCTTCAGCCATGGGGTTTCCTGAAGTGCATAACTGGCCATTTGCAAAGCTGCTCACGACATCACACTATAGCACAGGGAGAGATGTGGCAGTGAAAACAACTGCTCACATCAACAGGCTTGTGAAATGTCAGTCTTACTGTAAGGGTGCCTCAAGGGCCAGCAGCTCCCAGGGGTTGGGGTGACAGGGGCGTTGGGGCTCCCCAGGAGAGCCAGCCAGGCAGGGCCTGGCAGCCAGGGCCCAGGCAAGAGCCTCAGCTGAAAGTGGCTCCCCTGGGTCAGGGGTTGGCCCTGACCACGGCCGCCTCACAGAACCGAGGATCCTCTCCCCACTTCACCAGTTGTGCTCACTTGCCTCCAGGCCCCAGCGGCCAAACCCCCAGGAGCAGGGATCCTCTCAGGCCCCTTACACTTATTACTGGATAAACTTCCCAGATTTTATAAGACCTAAGAACACATCTTTAAAAAAGGATTTATATTTCAGTATGCTCTCTATTTTTCAGAGGCATACCTGCAAAGTAGGAGGTGATTTAGTTGAGTGCTAATGATTTTCAGTATCACCAGCCTTTCTGAGTCAAGAAAAGAGTTGTTGGAGCAAAACTGCTAAGAAATGAAACATCAGTCTAGGTTTCTCTGGGGTATTAACAAAGTGCCAGCCTGGGCTCTCAGAGAACTTTCTCTTGGACTGACTGTTCCCTCTCATCTGGTCAGATCCTTCTCTCACTGTGTCTCAGTTTCATTGTGCTCCCTTGGGGCTCAACATAATTTTCTTCTCTGACAATGTCTATCTTCCCTGAAAACCCTTGCAGTTACAATTCAGGGTGAAATAAAGCCAAGTGTACTTGAAAACAAAGATAAAAAAATCACATATAAATAACATCTAAACAAGCGGTACATTAATATTGCTGCCAGAATTGCTAGACAGGTTTCTGAGTCAGATGTGAGGTAGCACCATAACACAATAACCATTGTTCCTGCTCTAGCTTGGAACAAACTTGGAATCAGAGACCTGCCCAAGTAAACAAAACAGGGCCAGAGCCTGGGCATGGTCAGTCCTACAATTATCTTAAATGTTAACACAGCGTCTGCATCGCTCATGCCAACTAGCACTCTCCCAAGAGTTCCTGGCACCAGTGTTTCCAACAGGCAGTTTAGCTTTAGCCACCCATCTGGAGAATGCAGCCGTGGAACAACCATAGCGCTTCTCATCAGGTTCAGTGCCAGAAGTCAGGCAGTGGAGACACTGTCTGGTACTCAGACTTATGAAAGGATCTGGTATATAAGGTTGCCATTCAAGCTGTCCTACTGGATGGTTACCTTAAACTCTAAGTATGAGCAGCTTAAACATGATGCAAAATTTCATTTATCAGATAGGTATTTAGCAACATAAGTGTTCACACCTGTCCAGGTCCAGAGCACTAAATTCACACAGTGGTCCATGTTTCACATTCTCCTGCCATGGTGGTCCTGTCTCACACACTGCCATAGTAGGGCTGCATCTGCCTTCCTGGTCTGGACTCCATATGCCAGTCATGATCTGGCACGTGAGGCAGAAGAGAAGCTGCTGTATTGCACCTAATGTGTTCTCTAACCCCTTTATGCAGTGCAGAGTCTGCCACAAAGAAGACTGCATCCATAAGCCATGCTCCTCCAAAACATCTCAGGATGTCTACCTGTCACATACCTCAGTACGCTTGTGCTCCTGCATTTTTTTCTTTAGATTGCATTTTTTTATTCCATTTTGTCTGTTTTCTACTCTCTCCATTTTCTTCCTTTGTAGTTAATAATTGGTCAACCTTTAATAGCTATACCCTCACTTCTCTTTCTTTTCTCATTCTTTTGCTATTTTACTCTCTCACCTGTGACTTCACTCTCAGAACAATTCTTAGTTCTTCAGACACTCCACTTCTGCTTATTCTCGTAAGTCTCCTATTGAATAACTGTCTCACTCTTTCTAAATAGGTACACAAAGCGGTTCCTACCAGAAGTCGAAGCAGATCTCAGACAGACTCCTCACTCCATCTTGAGATGTCTCTTACTGAACTGCTGAAAACACCTCTTCCCAACTTGTCACTGTATTTTGTACCACAAAACACTTTTCTGTTTTTTCCTTAAACTCTAACTGCCATATTCCAAAGTACAACATTAAAAAATATTGCTACATCTCTACCACAAAGGCATTGTTCTGAGCAGCTAAGGGCTCACTTTTCTCCCAGTGAGATCAACTGAACACTTTCCATGGAATTCAGTGGTAAAAAGGTTTACCTCAGTAAAAAAAACCTAGAATAATATGGAAGTATAATATAGTGGAATAATCCTTTTTCTTTGCTGCTGTCATCTCCTTTATTATCTCCATTCGTCTGTTAGCATATCTTTTTAGTTTTTATTTAATTTCTTTCAGCATTGACAAATGAACACATCGTCTGACAAATCAGAGCACAGGAACACACGGTATGTACAACTGTTTCAAAGCAGAAGAAAAAGATGAAATACACACTCAGCTACTCTTCAGACAGTGTATTTCTTCCAGCTTATTTGCTTTGACATTAACTGTACAAATAATGTCTTCTAATCCTGAGCAAACAAACCTCTTTTAGCAGCACAACAGATAAAATTAGGAAGTCTAAGGAACATCTGAGATGATCTAGCTTGTTGTCTGTTTTGCTATATTATTTTTTAAAATATGTTTGGCAAAGAAAATTAATATATAGATCCAAAAATGTGTCACTGAATATGCTAATCAACTTGTTCACATCATTGGTTTCAGTCATTTTTCATACATGGATGACATTTGAAGGTTTCAGTTTGAGGAATTTTAAACTCCAGTATGGTACCCCTCTCTCTCCATCAAAACTTACATACTAGTAGCTAGAAAAGTAACTCACATACTTCAGTGAAACAATCTGTTAAGGAATCATTCTGAGGTATTTTCCACAGCAAGTGATGAGAAAAGGCAAACAACCACCTGTTTAAAGCTCATGACAGACAAGAGAACAAGACAAAAGTCACATTTTTGCTACATTTTGAAGCATACAAGACTGATAATTTTCCTGAAGGGGACTGAATTTGTCATGGAATAAGGAGGAGATTTAGCAGAACATATGACAGTTTCTCCTGATAATAAATGTTGATAAACTTCTGTGTTTTGAAATCAATCAAGTACTAGATCTCTCTACTAATAATAAATAAATCTAGGAAAAAGACATTTTCAAGAAATACATTTAAAAGTGTAAATTGGATGGTGTTTTTTTTTCTGTCCTGAAAACTCTTCCTTATGCTGCTAACTGCAATTTTCTACTCAAGAGTTTTCCAGGAGAAGGCCCTATGGTCTTTAAAGAACATCCAACATAAAGATTGTTGGCACTACAACTTTATTACAGTTAAATGTGCTCAAGAAAAAAGCTAACTATTGACTACAAATAAATAAATAGAAATAAGAAATAAAATGTCTACTGTGGACACTGTGTTGCATTGCAAGTGAAAGTCCTGGGACTGGAAAAATTGGTGTTTAAAAATATTATTGCATAGTGGTATATCAATCTTTTAATAAATAACTGCATCTTGAAGTAGAAACCTCCCAGGCTGATGATTTTATAAAATGACCACAAGCCATGATCAAAAGTAAGATTGGAACATAATGTATTAACTGATGAATTACAGGAAGCTGCTTAAAAGAAATGCTGTAGGAAAAGTCAGATTCCAGGCTAACACTGAAAAATTCCTTTTTTTTTCAGAAAATAATCTCTAATTTCACAAAAGAGAAACTTTCACAGCCTATGAATAGGGTTTTCTATTTCTTTTCACAATCTTACAGCTATTCTGTCTCAAGGTCATGGAAAATTAAATTTAGACTCTGACAATCCCATCATTTTATAAAACTAGTCAGCTATGACAGCACTAACCATCAACCCAAAAAAAGCTAAGATACTCGTGGCTATTGTGTGATATGTGTTACCTGCAGTAGATTAAGTGCAACAAGCAAGGGTCTGTCTGAAGTGTGTGCTTAGGGTATAAACAAACAAACAAAAAGGATTTTTTTTTTTTACAAATTCCACTTCCTTTTTCATTCACTTTCGTGTACTTACAGATGTTCCAAACTTCCCAACATAATTTTTGTTGCCAGAAGAGTATAATGATTTTCAGTTAAAGAAGCTGATCTGGACCATTGCAGTTTTGTGAATTAAGGCCAGCTACTGCTTTACAAGTTCAAAATATTTATTAACCCCAAACAAATATTAAATGACAAATGTAAGATTTACCTGAAACAAATATAAAATTGTCAGAATGAATTGCATCAGGCAATTATTGTAATATTAAGACAAGATAAAATGTGGAAAACTTGTTTGGTACTGTTACCTGATTTGGAGGAGACCTACTGAAACTGTATCTTCTTTTTAAATATCTGGGAATAAATGGTCTATGTGTTGCAGGAGAACTAAAACATAGATGCCTAATACATATTAGTACGAATTAAAGTTCTAGCACGCTGAGCTAAAATATACACCACAGAATCAAATATATCTGGATGACTTATCAGATGTCTTGATTATTAGCAGCTGTTTTGAATCTGTGGCTAACTCCATCTATATGTATTAGTGACTCCATTTCTGACTGGCAGATTTTCAGAAATTAATTACTTTATTTATGCTCACTGACATGTTGTAAATAATGGAAAGAACTTAGGAAAGACACTTGAGTATCATTGCTGACAGCTCCATGAAAGCACCTGGTCAATGTGAAGTAGTGATTGGTTGGTTACGCAAAATAAAGATCATCTTCACAAATACAAAGGAGTGGGTGGGGGAACTCAAACAACCCCTTGCACCATCTACAAGCCCATTTCCACAAGCTTAGAAGAGCACCGGGGCACAAGGATGGGGGAAACCCCAATATCCCAGTTACAGAAACACGTTCTGCCTTTCCCCAGGGTTGTCCCAGGCGACCCTCAGCCCCATGGGTCATGAGGTGTCACCATAAGCCAGTGGAGGGTGCTTTCCCACATTATGGGATAGCAGGGAGGAGCATTTTGAGATTGTTCAAGACTTATTATGGGATGCTTGAGGGACAAACCAAAGGTGGAGAAAGAGAGGGATCTAGCTGGTCTCGGTATGAACAAGCGCAGGAATATAAAGGGATAAAACAGGATAGTCAAATGTAAACAGGTCCTCATCAGTATGCCCATCTGGCCAAGCCCTGCACTTGTTCAGTGGTCTGCCCTGTCTTCTCATTAAGCTCCATTTCTAACTGTTTTCCTGAGTGAAGGGGCTCTTTCTGCTGGTGCTTGTGTGTATGGAGGTCTGAGTGCCAGCAGCTGGAGTCAGATCATGCGTCGTAGGGCCTGTGTGTCTGCAGTGCCAGCAAATGGAGCAGGTAAGGGTATGTGCACCAGAGTGTGATCACTAGCAAATATCAAGCTGGGCTATCCAGAGAGTAGGGAAGTGACCTGGGAGCCAGGAGGGTGAGTGTGTCACTTGGAGACAGACAGCAGGAGTTCAGTACTGGCAGGACCAGGGTTTGTCCAGGCAAACTGCTGGGGACACGGGGGCTTGCGGGACAACTGGGAGACCCATTTGTACATGTGCACTTGTCTCTGGGAGTGACACAACTGGGGAGAGCAAAGATCCAGGGACCAGCTATAAGGTAGTCATTATGCATATTGTACCATATATATTGTACATTATATATATACTTACATTTCCTCCTAGCAAACCTTCATTCTAATCAGCCAAAGAGGGGACCAGGATGAGGTTTTTGGTGTTGTTTGATACTTGTGTGAGTGCTGAGTGTTTTCTGTCTGGGCTGATATGTGTGGTCAGTTGTGTGTATACATATAAGTGTACTATGTACTGTTTGCGTGTGTGTGTGCCATTGAGAATAAGTGCTCAGCCTCACTACTGGTTGAACCTGGGGAAATGGAGTTGCAGCAGCCTTGCCCCTTTTAGGCTGCAGGATTCATTAACCTCTACCAGTGATAAAAACAAAAAGATTGGAAACACAAAACTGGGATGTCATCTAATCTTTTAAATTTTGTAACACCACAGAATAAATAAGAGAATATCCACCTGTAGAATACTCTGTTCTAATATTAGGATTTCAGAAAAAATGTGACAGACATGGAAAAGATAAGACACAAGTAGTGAAATTGTCTATCTGATGGAAAGTCTTAAATAGGAGAAAAGTTAAAATCCAAGAGGATTTTCTCCAGTAGGAGAAAAGTTAAAATCTACTGCATTCAGACATGGGTGCAAATTAACTAGAAGGAACTTCATAAAGGTGTGAAAGGAAGGTTGGCTTTGTCCATGTCCTTTCTTAATTTAAGAAAAAGAGATATTCAGTTAAACTAAAACCATATCTAAAAGCAATAAATGAAAATGCTTTGTTACAGTGTGCATGATTCAGCAATGGTACTCACTGTCAAAAGTTAATAGTCAACAGAAGGCAGATGGCTAAAGATGCATATTAGCTCAGTAAAATACTGGGAAGATTCGATTTGATACAAAGACTGAGAATATTCACAACTGTGAATATTAAGTAAGATAAAATAATAGGAATTTAAGCCTTCTTACCTCAGGGTATAAACCAATAACTAATTAAATATGATACTAAAAGAATGTCCTTCTAAACACATTTTTCTGTAATTCTCTGGTTATAATATTTCTTGTATCTGGTAGACTCTGCTGATGAAGGCAGAACACTATAATTGAGTGATCCAGAAAGCATATTCAATATGACATTCTTAGGATCTATTTTAGCTTATCTAGTTTTTATTTATTTAAATTACCTTAGCACTAGACAGCTGACACAGCTCTCACCTATAAAAAAAGCAGGTCACCCAGCTTTTGAAAAGTTTAGAATGGTTCTAATTTTTATTGCCGGTTTTGTTAATGTTAATGTTTCAAGCAGTGGGACACTTTTCAGTTAACTAATTTTTTCTACAAATATATCTGTTTTACCATTAGAGAGAACTTTACAAAAAGCAGATAGTTGTAACTAATTATGCAACATCTTTGCATAATTATATTTCTCATCAGCAGAATAAAACCCCTAAATAATGAATATGAGTTCTTTAAAATGTATGATGGATCATATATCAAAGGCAGATCCTTTGTAACGTTGCTTGCCTCTTAAAGGTAATACTAATCTTAACATAAAAGGCCATAACTTCTCTCCACTGAGAGGATTTGTTTTTTCTTAGCTGGAAGTCTTTGTTCTGAATGCTTTATCATGGTGAAACGTACAGTAATGAATATAGCATTTCAGCTTTGTTATTACACAGTAGATTACCCATTGTCTTCAAGTTGCTAAAAGTCCAGGAATCATATTGTTATTGTTCAAAGCATTTAAAATGGCATCTGTATGTTTTTTAATGAGCTGTGTTCTCTTTTAATTTGTTGTATATTTATTACAACGATGAGAATGTACACGGGTGCTTCTTTTCTTGATTTAGTAAGTCTTCAGATGTGGAAGTCACATCTCTCAATGACGTTTTCCTCATCTAAACTTTTAGACAGTTGGAAAAAAGCTCTTAGCTTGCTAAAATGTTATGGTTTTCATTTTAAAAACTTTGATATTAGTTTAAGATATTACACAGAGTGGGGAAGTCCTAGGAAATTTAAAAAGGAAGGATTAACATTTCAGCTCCAGGCTGTGAGTTCTAGTTTGCTACTTTTTGATGGAGATAACTATTGACCTGTATGTTTTAAGCTTCGGTTATAAATGCACTTATTGACAAATGGTTTCTAAATACAGTGCTGCCTATCCTTCCAAATGCCAGTTATGGTTGACAAGACTAAAATGTATACAGAACCTGAATTTCTTTCTCAGCCTTGGAGAATGGGAGGTCTCCCCACTAGGGTCAAGAAATCAGACAAAAATCCCAAGGTTTGCCTTGTTCTCTTTGTAGTTTTTTCTTCAGTATACCAGCTCTGCGTGCACACATTTAGTGTCTGTGAAAGTTGCTGTAATTATATCTCTGGAGACTGAAGTCCTTTTATGTAGTCACAAAGAAAACAAAGTGAAAGCAGCAGTCAGATGCTTTTTCCCTCTGGCACACTTCAACCTTGACCTGATGATACAGAACTCTAGAGGTGATAAAATGCCACTCCCTATTCTCCTCTGAGGTGATGCTGCTCAACTGCAATTTATAGGAAGGATGCAAATCAGGTCACCTTAGCAAAAGACACATCCCTGCAAGTTTGCAAAATAACCAGAAACAGTGAGTGGTTCTGAAAAAGGAAATCCTATGTCCAGACAGGAATTGCAGAGAGATCAGTACACAAAACAGTCATAAAAAATTCTCTTTACTCAAATAAGTGATCTAAATACTCTGTGTTCTAATCTTCTATGAAGTGCTTATACAGCTCACAACACATTGGACTTTTCTGCCATTGAAATCTTTGGAAAGTTTTCACACAACATAAATAAAGAACTTAATCTGATTTTTCCTTAGCACTCATGTCCTGGTTTCAGCTGAGTTAGAGTTACTTTTCTTCCTAGTAGCTAGCATAGTGCTGTGTTTTGGATTTAGCATGAGAAGAATGCTGATAACACACTGATGTTTTAGTTGTTGCTAAGTAATGCTTAGACTAGTCAAGGACTTTCTTTTTCAGCTTCCCATGCTCTGCCAGGTGCACAAGAAGTTGGGAGGGGGCACAGCCCAAGATAGTTGATACAAATCGACCAAAGGGCTATTCCATACCATATGACGTCATGCTCAGTATATAAACTGAGGGGAGTTAGCCGGGGGGCAGCGATCGCTGCTCGGGGACTGGCTGGGTGTCGGTCGGCGGGTGGTGAGCGGTTGCATCACTTGTTTTCTTTTCCCTGGGTTTTGTTTGTCTCTCTCGTTCTCCTTTTCATTACAATTATTATTATTATTATTATCATTATTATTATTACTATTATTATTATTTTATTTCAATTATTAAACTGTTCTTATCTCAACCCGTGGGTTTTCTTACTCTTGCCCTTCCGATTCTCTCCCCCATCCCACCGGGGAGGGGGAGGGTGAGTGAGCAGCTGCGTGGTGCTTAGTTGCCGAGTGGGGCTAAACCACGACAACTCACCTGGCTTCATCAGGAAAATAACCAAGACTATTTGCACATCTGCAAATAGAGAACTGTGGTTGTCACCATACTATAGCCAGAGAGTTAGTTATAGAAAAGGATCTAAGCAACAGAAATGGGTCCCCATTAGCCTGGGATCCACACCAACCTAATGTGTTTACAAAACTTCTTATTTCTGAGGAAGATCATTTGAATAAATGAATAAATGTCTTGTGTAAACATGCTGTCTTTCTGCATGTGCATGGGAGTCTGTAGAAAATCCTGTAGCTGTAAGTCCTCATCCTTTCATTTTTCCTGCTAAAAAAAGACAAGTAGAATTATAAACCATCTAGAACCATTATTGTGGATTGAGACTGAACAAGAAGATACTTTCTCAGAACGTCAATGAGATGAGGTTAATGTGAGATGTATGTAAAGACAGCTTAGTAGATTTCTTCCTTTTGTAAGTAGTTTTAGACAGAGCATCAGTCAAAGAAGTTATTGTTCTGCTGTGTGTGGTGGGGGCAAAAAGCAGTTTAACCCTTTTCCTGTCCTTCATTATTCCACATCTTACCCTGCCCTCCCATCTTATTGACGTCATTTGTATTTCCAAAGGAGCATTGTAGATCCTTTCTGACTCCCTGACACCAAATCTCAAACAAAAAGGACCAGCACACTTCACTTATGGAATGTTAATTGTGTTACATCTAGAGCAGGGTAGCAAGGCAAATGGTCCAAATGGGTCCTTCCACACCATCCATAACTGGATAACATATGATGCAGTGCAAGAAAATGCACCCTTGAATGGCACATATAAGAGAAAGCTGTTTCCCTTCCTTTGCAAAAAGAATGTATCCGTTCCTACTTGTAGTGTTGTAAGAAATCACTGTATGCAGCGATTTCCTTTTTTGGAGCTAGAAGCAGAAACATTTTGAACTTAAATCCAATAAAGTATGACTGATTTAAAAATTCATCAAAAAGAGTCATTACTCTTAAAAACTCTTCCTTGATTAAGAGTATTTTTTTCACTCCCAGAGAGATTCATTTTATCCAGCATCACATCTTAGACTTGAGAATTCTCTTATATCATGCAGCTAAGTAGGAGTTTCTATTTTGGATTTGCCAATTGTCAAAATGATACTGTAATTACTGCAAAAAAATTATACATCTTTATCTTTCTTTTGCACTTTTTGAGGATCTTTCATGATTTTCCAAAGTTCTCAGAATGTAGGAATTTATACAGAAGAATTAAGGGTATTTTAATGTTTAAGAATAAACAATTGTTTATCCTTTAATATTTTAATATACATTTATATTGCATTCAATTAGCATTTTGTTTATATGGCTGCAACTATAACAAAAGATAGCTGAGGGATGGATTTTAGAGGTATGTAATGCTTCCATAACTGGATTTCCTGAGGATATCATTTTGATTTGTTGTCTATGTAGAGACAGAAAAAGATCAACCAAAACTCTTAGTCTCTGAGACTAAGTTGTTTTCATGTTACTTTTCTCCTTTGACAGTTTTCTGTAAAGGCAAGGTTTGAGTAAATGTCAAAATATGCTGCTTATACAGGCCAGAGGTAATATTCTACTTTGTTCTGAAGGCACAATGGACATTTTATTTAAGGTATAATGCACTTTGAACACGAGACTATGTTCACAGTTAAGTTCACACTTCAGTTTTTACCTCTATAAAACTCGTGATGCAATACAAACTGGATGAGCAATTGGAACTAGTCTATCATGGCTCTAATCTGCAGTGAGAAAAATAAATCTACAGCTTTCGGGAAAAGAATCAGTATAGCATTGTATGGTATAGTCACGATACCCAGGCGAATATTGAACTGGACAGGACCTCTCAGGTCAGCAAATACTGTTCCCTATCATGTAACAAAAGCCTGTGCAGAAACATAACAAATTTCATCCTAAAACCAATTGTTTCTAAGCCTTTCTACTTCTCTTCATAGTGGTAATTAAAACATTCTAATACTTCTACCATATATTTATTCTTGATTAGTATTGTTTGAAAATATTTGTTTTCATGCAAACATGGCTCTTTTATTTCTCTCTCCTCATATTGCCCAGGCACATGGCCCTTAAAATTCTTATGGGGAAAAAAGTGATCATGTTTTATTTCAGCCTTCACTGAAGATTGAGCAGACCAAGCCCTCTCAGTATGTTCTAGCAAGAGAGATCCTTTCCATTGCATCTGCCAAGCTAGATTGCACTATCCTTTAATTAATCTTTCTTCAACTTAGCTGATCAGATTTGAGCATAGCAGTTTGGTATGGTGTCTCTACCTCCTTCTGTATTAATTCTTCCCTACATATAGTAGAAATACTTGGAAAATGTTCCTTGAAAAATTTGAAATACCCAAAAGACTGCATTTGGGTTTTTTGATAACTGCATTAAACTGCTGCATTTATTTTCATATTTTGATTGTCTAATACAATACTATATTCAAAAAAATGACCTATAAAAATAACAGTTGTTAGTATAACTGGTATAATATCCTTATCCTATTCATTACCATAAACAAGGCAATCTATTACGCCAGTTCCCTCTTCAGCCAATTTTTCCTGCCTTTTTGTTCTATTTGTCCTCTCCACTTTTGCCAGTCACTCCCTCAAGTAACACAATTTCTATCACTTCACTGAGTTCCAGATAGATGAGATTTGCCTTATTTCCCTTATCTAATCAGGTTGCTTGCCCCATAAAACCATCCAGTTAGTTAATAAAGATGTCTCACATTTCTCATTTGCCTCTAATTAGTCCTTTTTTTCAGTGTTTGTTGAAGTTTCTATAATGTTTCCATCCGACACTGTCCTTACTGTTCAGAAAAGGATGCTGAGGGTAACAATGCACAGGATAGGACCCTGACACGGTGCAAAACCTGTCAAAAGCTGAGTTCTTTGGGGTTTGTTTGGTTTTTTTCTTTTTATAATGTTAACAACAATTTTGTAGCTTATCTTGCACACAAGCAGCTACTGGCCTGAATCTCAGGGTGTGTGCAAAAAAAAAGAAGATAGCAGGAAAATAAGTGTTTAGGTTTAGAGTGACAGAAAGAGATTAGCTGCATGAAAACATGGCTAGATGAGCAAACAAAGGACAGTCTGTGGATATGTCAGCAGCAAAGAGGATGCATTTAGTATATAAAGCAGAAGAAAGAACAAAAAAAAATGGAAGGGAGTAGGAAAGAGACTGAGGAAATAGAAATCTGAGAAACTGGAAACAGGACACAAAAGTTCCTTTTTTCATGAATAAAGACATGGAACAAGAAAGAAAAAAAAAAGATAGGGAAAAGTTTAAAATTAAACAGACTATGTAAAATGACAGGGAAAGATACCAGAAACGGAAGAATGAAATGGACACAGGAAAGGAATAAAGATCCCAGAACTAAAAAGTTTGCTCATTGAAATGTAGTGCTTAAACCAGATAAATGAACATAGGTTGGATAACATACAAATGAGAAATCTTGAGCAACCCACAAAAGTCAGTAACTTTCCTTGCTCTACCAATGTGTGTTAAAAAATATTAACAGGGTGTCCAAGGGTTCTGATAAATTAAGGACAGTTGTTGGCCATTCAGAAAGATATTTCCCAAGTGATTCATGGCTGCAAGTGCAGTCAGGGACTTGTTCAACACTCCTAAGTGATAATGAATTCAGCAGCAACTGACGACAATCAGCATCTTACTGGACCAGGCTTTATAGAAAAATGAGCCTGCAGTACTGGCCATTTTTAGAGCAGTTTCTTAATCAGCAAAGAAAACTATAGATCCCTGAAAACGACCACAATATTAACTGCTGGTTTTTTTGAAGGGACTACAATTTCTGGCAGCCAAAACTGTAACGTACGTATTCCACCACGACTGAATGTGGGAAAGGGGACCTCATACTGCCCTTCAACACTGAAATGTTCACTTTCTTATGTAGGTAACTGGCCCTTCTACAGAACAGCAAGGACACAAAGGAGACTAGAGTAAATTTAATCAAACACATACTTTGCTGTTTGTTATTTTGTTTAAGGCTTTACTTTGACACAGCCACATGCTGTAATTCAGAGAGAAGTTAAGATGACCTGCAAAGGCTGACATTGACTTTTCTAGGATTTGAAGGTGCACAGCATTTTAGAAGTATATGTCCTAAAAGAGCAAATTCATCAATATTGGGGGGAGGGAGGTGTGTTTTAGAATAAAACTAATTCAGTGTTAAGCCTGTGTCTCTAAAATTTACAAGTTGCTGTGAAATGCAGACATTTCAAGAGAAAGAAACCCTTGGCTGTTGCATATAGCTTTGATGTTTTCCAATATGATTATAAGTGTGATATGGCAATAATTGCTAGCCAGGAATATATATGTATATAGCCTGAACAGTAACATTTAAAGAAACACATTTATTGACACAGAACAAGAAAATCCCATGTTTATATAACATAGCTGAAACAACAGCATTACTGGAAACTTACTTATTTCCTATTTTTTAAGCTATTCTAGGTAAAGTCTTAATACTCTATAAAAGCAATCTTAGAATATGGGTTCCCACTTTAAGACAAAGAGGGAAAAAATAAATCATCCATTTTTAATACAGCCAATGCTTCAGTTAAATTTCAATTTTGTTTTGAAATAGGACAATTCATTACACAGCAAGTCAGAGGAAACCTTTTGATTATTACAGTTCATAGAAAGTATTTTCTGTGAAAATATTTTATTAATTTTCAACTTGCTGTAGTTCATACATTGTGAAATATTGCTATCTGTGGGATACAGGTCACATTCAAAGCTGACTACAGTCAAAAGGAATTTGTGTGTATATATGCCTATATCAGGGTTTCCATTGATATCAGAAACTGTGGTTTAGACTCCAAATTGATGGGTTTTTTATTTTTTTTTTAAATTGCTCTAGGTTATTCAAATCATTTTTCCATTTCCTGTATATGCCCAGCTCAGCCACAGAAGGCAAGTCAGTACTCTTAAGCCAGGTCAGATTTAGGACCAAGGGTACCTTCAAAGAAATGCTTGTAGCAAGGTTCACTCTGTTCTGGCTACCACCATATGTATTGAAGCTACTGACTGCTGATGAGCCAGTATTTCACTTTTTGGAAAATTAGCACCTGTTATTTTTTCCACTGGTAAGCTTATCCTCTGATCTGTGACAGAAAAAATACAGCCTGGTTTACCAGGTGTCAGGACCCTGAGCATGCCAACAGACCATAACTGCCTTGACCAACTTCAGCTGGGACCCCCCCTACCAGGCAGCCATGGACAGTGTCCCCAGCCCTTGTCCAAGCTGACTGCCAGGGAGCAGCACCAGCAGGTCTGTGCTGCAAGGCGGGGTGAGCCCAGTGCTACAGGTGCCAAGTGATTCATTTCAGAGGTGGTAGTTGTCTGCCTTCAGGGACGACTCCAGTATGTCAGTGCCAGCAAGTCAACAGTCCCACGAATAGAGTATGTAGAAGTGCATATAGAGTCTGAAGAGGGTTTTCTGTGATCCTCTTCTCTCTGAGATGAATATATATACTATTATTCTTTTTACATATATATAAACTTGCCCTTCTATTTTTTACATTTGAGCATAATTACACTGTAATATTTTTCCAATTACACTGTAATATTTTTCCTGTTCTTGAATTTTTAGTCAGCTTGAATTGTTGCTTGTACCCATAGCAAAAGCCTATTCCCATCAAATATATGATGGGAGCATTCAACTTCTGTTAGAGATGTTATACATAATAGCTCAGGAGGAGATAATGTTATAGGACCTTTGCTGTGTTTGTCCAGGACCATAGGTAGACACAGTTCATGAATGTTTACTAACAATAGCACGTCTCTGCCCCAAGGAACTTTGAGTCTAGTTAAACACAGCAGAGAAAAGACTGACAAGGGACAAGCACATTGGGAAGAGGAACAAGTGGATAAAGGTTACGATAATGCAAGCCAAAATTATGGGCTGTGCTTCATTTCAATCAGTGTTTAGGGAACAGTTTATTTTCCATGTTATCTTAAGGAACAAAGTGATGCTTGTTAGCTGTATTATAAAAAAATGGAGCACCTTTCTGAGGTATACTTATTGAACGACACTTAATGAATGTCTGCAGTTCTATTCACTTGAAGAGTATAGAATTTTTTCTCTCTCCTCCGGTATAACAATTTTATTAGGAAGCAGCCTATGAACAACTCAGAAGAGTCAAGCAAGTATTGGGTGAGTTGTAAGAAAACTTAACAGACTCCCTGTCATGAGTGTTAGAAAACATAAAAATTCAGTGGGATTTTTTGTTTGTTTGTTTTAAATTTCAGAGATTTTGGTAGAGAATGATCCTACCTATGTAGGACAAGAACAGAACAAAATAATTTCATTATGATATATAATTAATACGAAAAATGCAATGTTGCTTATATTTGTAAAAATGACATTGTGGTTCCTTAGTCTTGCTGGGGAACACTACTGAGTGATCTCACTAACAAAATTTGTATACTGCATCTGCAGTGCAAAATGGGGATTCTTGATCTGGCACCAACTCAAACAGTGATCAAAAAGAAGCTATTTTTTTCCTGAAAGGCATGATTTACCTTACTAAAAGAAACAAAAAAAAAAAACACACCTTAGGATTGGTCAGTCAGTTAACTGAATGGACTTTTTTGTCATATCTCTCCATATTTAAAGCCAGACATAAAGATGCAAAAACTCATCACTTGTAGGCAGATATCAATAACTACAAAAATAATACCGTTTCAGTGTTCCCAGGAACAAATATTGAACTCTACAGTAACAAAAATATAAGGAAAATCCAGGAAAATATAATGTAAATCCATGAAACTTGGACATCTAAAGTGCATATTTTTTAACATACTAGGTTTGGGTGCCATAAGATGAACTTCCTACTTTAATCAAGTGTGATATTTGTGATCATTGCTCATATATCTCTCTTATAATTTAACAAATTAGACAATGATTAGTGCAATACAATAGAATCATATAATAGTTTGGGTTGGAAGGGACCTTTAGAGGTCATCTAGTCCAGCCACCCTGAAATGAGCAGGGACTTCTTCAACTAGATCAGGTTGCTCAGAGCCCCGTCCAACCTGACCTTGAATGTTTCCAGGGATGGGGCAGCTACCACTTCTCTGGGCAACCTGTTGCAGTGTTTCACCACCCTCATTGTAAAAAATTCCTTCCTATCTAGTCTAAATCTACCCTCTTTTAGTTAAAAAACAGGAAATTGCAGTGCAGTGCTGACAGTTTTGTCACTTTTATAGAATCATAGAATCATTTGGTTAGAAAAGAGCTTTAAGATCAAGTCCAACCATACCTCTTCACTACTAAACCATGTCCCTAAGCGCCTTGTCAACCCGTCTTTTAAATACCTCCAGGGATGGGGACTCAACCACTTCCCTGGGCAGCCTGTTCCAATACTTGACAACCCTCTCCGTGAAGAAGTTTTGCCTAATATCTAATCTAAACCTTCCCTGGTGCAACTTGAGGGCATTGCCTCTCAACCTATCACTTGCTACTTGGGAGAAGAGACTGACACCCACCTCACTACAACCTTCTCTCAGGTAGTTTTACAGGGTGATAAGGTCTCCCCTCAGCCTCCTCTTCTCCAGGCTAAACAACCCCAGATCCCTCAACCACTCCTCATAAGACTTGTGCTTCAGACCCTTCACTAGCTTCGTTGCCCTTCTCTGGACACGCTCCAGCAACTCAATGTCCTTGTTGTACTGAGGGGCCCAAAACTGAACACAATACTCAAGGTGCGGCCTCACCAGTGCCAAGTACAGGGGAAGGATGACTTCCTTGGTCCTACTGGTCACACTATTCCTGATACAAGCCAGGATGCTGTTGGCCTTCTTGGCCACCTGGGCACACTGCTGGCTCATATTCAGTCGGCTGTTTATCAGCACGCCCAGGACCTTTTCTGCCAAGCAGCTTTCCAGCCACTCATCCCCAAGCCTGTAGTGTTGCATGGAGTTGTTGTGGCCCAAGTTCAGGACCCGGCACTTGGCCTTGTTGAACCTCATACAATTGGTCACAGCCCATTGGTCCAGCCTATCCAGGACCCTCTGTAGAGCCTTCCTACCCTCAAGCAGATCAACACTTCCACCCAGCTTAGTGTCATCTGCAAATTTGCTGAGGGTACACTTGATCCCCTCATCCAGGTCATCAATAAAGATGTTAAACAGAACATGAGCCCTGGGGAACACCACTCGTGACCGGCCTCCAACTGGATTTAACTCCATTCACCACCACCCTTTGGGCCTGGACATCCAGCTGGTTTTTAACCCAGTTTTTAACTCATTAATGGACTTAATGAGATAACACATTTTTTAAAACTCTCTTCTAGTTGTATTTTTTCTAATGTAAACTTTTGCATTAACAGAACAACTTATATAAGCATCAAGACATAAATATTTGATGATGCTTGTAAAACAAGAGGGGTGTTATCCCTCTAAAATGTTAACACTTCTGGTAATAAAGTCACTTTTTATATTAAATAAAACTTTTTTTCTACATCTAAGTTTGCTGCCAGGCTCATGTAATAAAGTCAAGAAAAGTACTGTTAAAAATATGACTATGCTTTGTTACTTTATTAGTGTCTTTAATCATTCATTCATTAACTTGTCCAGAATGTCCTTTTTTATAAAGTAAGAGTATAAAATGTGATCCCTAGCAGTATCTTGTTTCATAAAATACTGCTGATAACAATTCTATGTAGAAATCCCATTGTATATGTTTCTATAAAGTTTGTCCTCAGATCTGGATCAACAAATCATACTGTTAGAAGCAGAGAAGCCATTCTCATTATCAGATTTAATTCTGCTTATTAATAACAGCTTTTCCTTATGTTCTTGTGGAAACTTTGCACTAATTTCTTAATTGACAGCAATGGAGTCTTACCACATTATATTGGATTATGTTACACCAGAAAGCAGTCCTGTGATTGAAATGAATTGTTACTACTACATTTCAGAACCTCTCCCACTCCCTAATGCTTGCCAATAAAGCCCATGCTAACATTCTCAAAAATAGTCTCTTCTCTACATCCTGCAAACTTGTGCCACCTATGTACAATCCTGATGTTTAAGTGGAGGACTTCTACTAAAGCATTTGCACTCTATACATGCAAGTTAATAGTTTAAACACTTAGCTGGCTATTCTTCCTCGTGAATTACAGTTACAATAAACTTTTGAGCATTGGTCTGTAGGCCAGCAAACACACTCTGTCATCCAGATCCACTTCTACACATGGTTTATTGTCTACTTTCATTTAATGTATGTTAACTGATCTAAATTTGTGTTGGCACACATGAAAGTCACAACTCTTGAAAACAGGGCTTCTGTCATCATTATTCACAAGGATCACATCTTTGCAGAAGAAAATTCTGCAAAAATCTTTGCAGCTTCAGTATTTTTCTTAAATGTTTTGGAAGCACAGATAAGTTCTTTTAATAATTTCCAAGTTTTTAGCTAATATAACTCCAGTGGCTAATCAGCTATTTTAATTAAATTTCATCATTTAGATTTTTTTCTGCACCAGTGGCTCATTTTTATTCATACATCCATGACTGTAGTCTCAGCCAGCAACTTAGTAATAGCTTTGTACTTTCAAATATCTCCCACCTTCTGCCTTATTTTGTTATGAAATCTTAAACTGTACTTTCGCATCTATGCTTACATATACACCCCTGAGCTGCACTTAGTTTTATTGAAGAAAACAAAATTTAGTATCTTCTGGGTTCCTCTTAGTTTTATTTCTTTAATTTTTCATGAAATTGACATCTTGGTTCAGAGGTATTACAGAAAGGCTTACTGGAACTCTGTCTTTTATCTTACTTTCACACTTGAATTTTAAGTTGTTGTTTTTCCCTTTGATTTAATTGTTTATGAGACATTTTTTCTTAATATGTCAAGGCACTGAATTCCAACTCTGGTCTGAGCAGAGACACCTCTGCTGAAATCCTGGAGTTGCATCCATTACTGCTAGGGTCAACATGTGGCATTTTATGATGTACTTCATGGCTTCTGATGACAGCACATTTCATTCTAATGTGACCTGGAGAGAAAAAAACAAAGTGTTGTACCGTGGCAGAGTGGGAAACAGGGAATACTCAAATGTATGCATTATTTCAGTAGAGGTCAAAGTTTTATTTATCCTAACTTAGAAGTGGTAAATAATCAGTCTTATTTCCAGGAGTCAGCTCAAACAGAAGTCAGAGGACACATTATGTGGATACCTACAAGGTCAGTAACAGGAAAACGTAATTATTACAAACCAATAGTGAGAGCATTTTCAAGAATAAGTTTTCTTCAGAAACACTGGTAGTTGACTCTCTTCTTTGTTCACTCTGTGCATGAGACATCTGCTGATTAACTAATTCACCCTGTACAAAAAGGACGTGTTATGTGGACACTGTCTCAGCATGTCTAGAGTTTTCAGAAGGGATTCTGCTTCCTGGAGCTTCACACAGCACCCACATAGAGCTGATAATGATTGTATGATACAACAAGAACTACCATTTCACTCATTATTTTTGTTGCTGTGAGCACTGGGAATTGTCAGACTTTTCACTACTCACTTTTAACAATACGTTTCTTTCAGATCCCACAAAATTTCCATTCTCTCTCATGCTTTTCAATCCTGTTCATTCAACATATGTGGGTACTAAAATACTTCAGTTTGACTCATGTTGGTATTTTCTCATAAAAAGATAGCTGGAATAAGTATCAGGATAAACCTGCTCTGATGCAGGTCCCCCAATGGCCACGAGGAATACCTGCCCTCTCATGTAGTGCCTTCTCCTCCTCTGACTTTGGTGTTCCCTCTGTTGTTTGTCACTATTTTTGTTCCCTCTTACTCTGCCTGTGTGGTGTTCTCTGCCTTTTCTTAAATATGTTTTCCCAGATGCGCCACCATCTTGGCTGAGGGGCTCAGCTGTGCCCTACAGTGGGTTCGTTGGAGCCAGATAGAATTGGCTGTGTCCAGCAAAGGGGAAGCCCCTGGTCTCTTCTCACAGAGGCCACCCAAATATGTCTATCTGGAAGGAAGATACTGTAAAGACAATATATTAATAAAACAAATAATTGTTATAGGTAGTAGTATTTTTTTCAACCTTCTTATGGGTAACACAGAGTTTCTTGATAGGAAGGAACCAGAATTAAAATTTATGTTCAATATCTTCTCTCAACATTTCCAAAAGCAAAGGAAATGAGTGGCTTGCTTCCCAGCTTGCTATTCATTTTGGTATAAAACTTTTCTGGAAGACACTGGAGAAATGGAAGCTCTGTGTTAGTGCTGTGCACAAGAAAGGGAGAGGAGGAATCCGGAACATTTAACTTTTCTACCAGCTCAGACACCAACAGTGTAAAAATCAAACCATAAAGTAGAAGACTGGGAGAAGGAGAGATAGGAGAAGAATAAAGTTATAATTGATGTGGTATGTGTTTTTCTCACTCTTACTTTGGAAGTCAAGGAAATACAACAAAATCTATATCAGGTTAAAGCATAGCGTAAAAGCCATTCCTCAGCAGAAGGAAGCGATTCAACTCATAATTGTAAAGGACATAGCCAAGCTGACTGGGCTTGGCATTTGGGAACAGTATAAATGGCTATTAAAACACAGGTCTCATTCAAACTGCTATGACAGGGCAGAGAGAACATTACAAGGTCAGGTCATGCCAAATTTCATGGTAGACTTAAGTCCAGCAAGCCAATCAATCATCCAATACATTTAAGATTTTAACTAAACTAAGCTTGAAATAGAAGTTTTTTCAAAGATAAATGTGTGAACAAGTGTCGAAACAGATTTGGAAACAAACAAAAAAAAAAGGATTACCCATTTTGGCTCCAAAATGTTACCAATTTATTAAAGAGTAGCCTTTGGAAAAGTCAGGTTGAAATACATTTCCACTGCATAAATATCAAATAACAAACACTTGCTAAAAGGATATTTAGTCTATCTTATATTTCTCATATGTTGTGCATTATATTGGATAAGAACTACTTTGGGTATACACTTTCTGGATTAAGTGTGTGAAAAGAAGTAGAACTCTGGAGAGGTGAATTTATCAAAAAGGAAGAAAAAAATTATGAATAATGATAGATAATAATATTGTATACCATCTCAGTCTTCTAGTTTATTTTTAAATTATGCTTATATGTTACATTGAGCATTATGTAAAGTTATTGTTTCTATATATCACATTTGCAAGCTTTACTAATGCCATTTGTGCTCAGTCATCCTACTGTATGAAAAATATGAAAAAAGATGTTAAGGTGTTTTGTTTGGCCTGGATCGCATCTGTTTTGTATAGTTTTTAATGTTGGCAAAGGCTGTTTTCACAAAAAAAAACTTTTCACTCGTAGCATTTCATTATTCTGGACTCCAAAAAAAGAGAGAGCAACAATAGAGAAGACAAAGTGATTTCTCAAACTGCCAGGAATGTTGCACAACTGCATAGCTGAATGAAAATACACCACCAGTAGGTATGTGTTGTCATGATAGGGTTTGCTTCTCTGACATATTTCCTAAATGAAGAAAGTCAACAGCTAACAGAAGATCTTCAAAGTTCATCTTTACTGAAACAGAATATTTTGACTATTATGAGAGGAAATCACTGGGGTTTTTTTCCAGTTCTAAAGAAACCTAAGTAAGTAGGGGAATCAAGGACCAAGAAATTATATCCAGAGAAATTCAGAAGGTATAAAATAATTCTGAATGAGCTAAAATGGATGTGTTTTGAAAGCTGTGAACACTACCAAATCCCCCAAAATTTGGTTCCAGATGCCTCTCTGAAAGCAAAACTGCAATCTTACCTATTTGTAATGCAGCTTACTGTCTTCTCTGCTTTTCCATTAAGCGTGTATGAATTGAGGTAGTCATATGGAGCCCAGTACCTGCATCAGGTACATGGGATCATGAAAAAGCAGAATCTGATGGTATGCTAGTTAACTTGACCACACCTTGAAGACAAACAAGCAGCTCTAGAAAGAAAATGCTCTCATCACAGACTCACAGAATCATGAAATCACAGAATCACAGAATGGATGAGGTTAGCAGGGACCTCTGGAGGTCATCTGGTCCAGCCTCCTGCTCAAGCAAGGCAGCTAGAGCCGGTTGCCCAGGACAGTGCCTAGACAGCTTTTGAAAATCGCTAAGGAGGGAGGTAACACAACCTCCCTGGGCAATCTCTGCCAGTGCTCAGTCACCTTCACAGTGAAAAACTGTTTCCTGATGTTCAGACAGAACCTCCTGTGTTTCAGCTTAGAATAGAATAGAATTGTTGGTGTCCATTACCTCTGGTCCTGTGTTGTGGTTTAGCTCCAGTCGGCAACTAAGCACCACG
>VYZW01007059.1:8176-19321 GCA_013401315.1 Balaeniceps rex
ATAATAATAATAATAGCAATGAAAAGGAGAACAAGAGAGACAAACAAAACCCAGGGAAAAGAAAACAAGTGATGCAACCGCTCACCACCCGCCGACCGACACCCAGCCAGTCCCCGAGCAGCGATCCCTGCCCCCCAGCCAACTCCCCCCAGTTTATATACTGAGCATGATGTCATATGGTATGGAATAGCCCTTTGGTCAATTTGGATCAACTATCTTGGGCTGTGCACCCTCCCAGCTTCTTGTGCAGCTGGCAGAGCATGGGAAGCTGAAAAGTCCTTGACTGGTGTAAGCACTACTTAGCAACAACTAAAACATCAGTGTGTTATCAGCATTCTTCTCATACTAAATCCAAAACACAGCACTATGCCAGCTACTAGGAAGAAAAGTAACTCTAACCCAGTTGAAACCAGGACATTTTTGTACTTTGAATTACTTCATGTTACCTACAAATGCCAAGTGACCTGCAGTGGAAGGTCAAACCTTACACAGCCCTGTAAGCCCTAGGGATCCTGAGCAAGAAAACTGTTCCACCCGCTTTCAGCTCTGGCTGTTCCTCTTACTCTCCATATACTGCTTACTTGCCTTACCTATCCTGCACCTCAAGAAGATTATGGAGATACATATAAAAGAGATCCCTTCTGTGTGCACAATGCAATCTCTACATCTATATTCATAATTAAATATCAGTTTATTAACTATTAAAATAAACGCAACAGAGTCAATAGTCTGTATCTTGAACAGTTAGAATGGTCCCAGGCATGGTTTCAGCCTGTGCTCTGTAGCACTGGGAGTTAGCACAAGCCAGAGATCATTCTCAGCAACATATTAATAATATGGATGCGGGTGCCCTCTGCCAGCTGGCCTCACAGCCAGGAAATGGTCCCAGGCATATTTAAGTTGCTAGTGTAGATACAGCCAGTGAGGGCAGTCTTAATACAAAGCCCACCATGGCCAGAGATGGGTGGGGCAGAATGTATTACTCTAAAAACCACATATTTTTCTAACCAAGAAAACCAGGAAGATGCCTATGTATAACCCCATCCAAGCCCTTTACTTCCCTATATGCTGCTATGTATTAGCAAACTCTACCACTCTTGTGCTTCCAGTTCTAATCCTGAACAAACAGCAGGCGTGCAAAATTCTTTGAAAATGGGAATATCATGACACAGCATATTTCTTTAAAAAGCAAAGACTTTCATTATTTCTTACACAATTTCAAGCATTTATATGGTTGGCTGTATGGGATTAAGAAGAACGTAAGGTAGCATTGCTTCTTAACCCCCCACCTTACTCATATTATTCTTCAAATCCAGTCAAGAATCTGCCGTCCTGATTCATGTTGATGCAGTGGGGCTATTATCATATTGCTGTTCTTAAATCAGGACTGGATGATGGTGAAGGCACTGCAAAAGTGCTCTTCTACTTTCTACCTTTGTGTTCTGTACTCCAAGAAGTAAAGAACCATGTACTCTAAAACAGCAACAGCAAAAAATATGTTATTCGTAACCATTAGACCTGTGGTTTTAATGATTTAAGTAACTAGCCATGAGCCACAAGCAACCAGGAAGAATGTTTTTTCCCCTACAAGAAAGCATTTTTATAACAGATAAACACTGCCTTGAGCTCAAATTTTCACACACTGAGCAGTAAATTGAATTATATAGTGCTGGAGAGCTGACTGGATTTCTTAATTATTTCCAGACTTGTTAACTTTCGGAAAAATGGGAGAAAGAGAAGAGTGTGGGGAAGGAGTGGGGCAGGTCATTCCTGGGGAGCAGTAGAAGGGGCCCACACATACACATAACCTTGCTGAATTTCCCAGAGAAAGATAACATACTTTTTTGCTACTGCTGCTGAAACCATGGAGTAAATGTGTAAGGAATGAAGGACCTTTACTTCTCACTGTTCCTGGGCTACAGCAAGTCCCACAATCTGTTCCCTTGAAAGGCAGAAAAGAAATTACCCTTTTTCTTACCGATGTGGGACAATTTGGGAAGAAACTATTTTCTTCTTCCCTTTCTCCTTCCCTAGTTTTTGCAAAAAAGACTATTTATAATAGCATCAAGTCCCAAATCCCCACATTTGAAAGGGATTTTAACAGTCAAAGCCCTTATCTCCAAGACAGGAGCAATGCATTTCTCATCATAGATTCACCACATAGGGAAACTTTTGACTTACAAAAATTACTGATATCAACATTTGATTTTATGGTTGAGTGATCTTGATGTGAATGAGAGGTCAGCAGTCTTCTCCCCCTCATTGTTTTTTCTGTATACAAGGACTTTCTGAAGGTTTATGATGTCACCTTTAACCCAAGTTATAAATACACAACACTGAGATCATAGGACACGTTAATTTCCTGCTCTGACACTACACATTTTTAAAAATCTGGGTGAGACATAAACATATAAACCAAAATTCATCCCCATTTTAAATCCATTTGCTTCTGAGTTCATCCTAACATGTTGGCAAACACAGAACATTTATTATCAATTAACACAGTAAAAGCAGGAGGCAATGTTCATGTAGAATTCTCCTCTTAATATCCATATGATTACTCACAACAAAATGGACTCTAAATTCTCAATACAGGTTGTAACACACATGCAAAGGCTGCATACTGCAAATACTTGACTTTTTTTTAGGTAGGAATAGCCCCACTGTGTTCAAGTAAACTGTCTGTATATGCAAAGTTCAGCACAAGAACTGGGGAAAAAAAACCTTCAGGGAACCCCAGAACATGTGATTTTGGCCATCCCAAGTCTGTTTGCAAGTTTGTGTAGGGAATGTTGAATAGCTTTGTCTGTGAAAATATTTTTCCTGGCTTGAATTTTGTAGAAAAGAAAGAAAGAATAATTATTCTGACTTTCACGCAATTTGTTTCCTATAGCTTACTTGTTTCCTATAGCTTACTTGCACGTACCTGAGGTTTTGTTTGGATTAAACTAAAGGTTTTATTCAGTGTGGGTTTTTTCAGCTTCCTTTTGAGGAAAAATTATTAAATAATAGCAAAGCTATAATTTTCCATTTGTTTACACAGCCCTAATCATTACATCCTAAGTGCTTGCCAGATTGGAGCCCACCTAAGTGAATGAAATGATCCAAGTGTAATTAGGTCTTGAGTTCTCACTTCCCACTGAGGGTGCCCAGCAGGTCTGAGAGCCTCTTGATTGTTCATACGCTCTGAGACTGAGAGTAGTGTTGGTCCAAATTTTACATTAATGACGGTTTCCTGAACGCAATTAAGAAGCTTTGTACTTTCTGAAAACCAGCCCTAGAAATTATTTGCTTTAAGGATACCCATATCTGCTCCAGATGCAAAGTTTAAGACACTCTGGTTTTTTTTCCCGTTCTCAGATTCTTCCTTGTTACAAAATAACTCTGCAAAATATGAAAGATATACAGTCACTGCTAAATCCTCAATTTGTTTTTTAACTTTCCATTTTTTTACAGTTTCCTTGCCTCTGTTGAGAGGTATTCATTCACCATTCACTCCTTGCCTGCTTTTCTAGTCTGTGCACATTTTTCTCATCTTGAGGGATTGTTGAAGCTGATTTAAAACAAAATAGAAATGGACTTTGATTTTTGTTAAGTGTTTGCTCCTCAGCCTGTCAGCAGACTCCTCTGACATAATAGCTTCACTTTGCATCAGTAACCATTTCATGCTGGTGATGAACATCTTGTAGTGACCACAGAGAGCTTGTAAGATACCGGGGGAGCAGATTGTCAAATATATTTAAAGGTAAGAAGTCATGTAAAGCAGTCCTAAATTTAGTCTTCTGTTTTGGAGGTAATGTCTCATGTTAGATTGATTACATACAGCCTGAAAAGTGTGGCTCATGCATCCACTCTTGCTGTGTGCTGAAAGATAAAAATCCCATTTGCTGTATTTTATATTGGTGGTCTTTGACACTGGTAATGCAGATCTGTATGTTCCTTGTAAATCACAGATATAATGACTGCCAGATAACAATTCACTTAACTGCTGAATGAAGTGTTTCTTAGCTGGAAACTAAGCTATGCCATGTTCATGATCTAGTGACTTACAATACAGAGCACTGGGTGAGTCACTCATTTGTATCCCCATTAAAACACACACATGCAGAACTCTCTGTAGTATGATGCTGTAGTCATGATCCACATGACTTATTAGTCAAGACTGTCCTGTCTAGCTGAATTTGTTTGTTTGTTTGTTCATGTTCCTCTATCACCACCCTCAGCATGGCATCCAAGTACTCTATATGCCTCCAAGACAAGTTATAGCACCTGCCTGCAACTTGGAAAACAGCACAAGACCGCTTTTCCTCTCACAGTTTCCTATTTAGTAAGTAGGGCTGCCATCAAACCAACAGCTTCTGCAGTCACTTCTGAGCCCACGGTTGTTACTGCTCTTCATTCAAGCAGTAGTCATCCTACTGCAGTAACAGGGCTGCCAGGGCTTCTCTGAAATGTATCCTCCTGCCAGCTTCCCTCTTGGTCAGCTCTGCCTTCCTTCATAAGCTATTTTGATATCTAAAGACTCTGTAAGACCTAGGTATTGTCGTCAGGTATGTCTGCAGCACTAACATACACCTACACAATACTCTAAATTAAAATTTTTCTTTCTGAGATCTGATTTATTGATTATTTTAATCAAGAGATATTCAACCCTGCCGCACCTGCAGTGCTTACACATAGGCTCCCATCTTTGCTGAAGCCCTCACACCATTCTTGCTAGTCAGGGAGCTGGTAGTCCCCGGCAGATAGATAGCTCTCATTACGCAGGCTGCTGCGATGGGCTTTCCAGGTGAACAAGGGTTCAGGCAATGCCTGGGGCAATACTCATTTTCTATCCTTCCCCGGAGACCTGCATGTCCCTTTCTGAGCAGATGAGGAGTTTCCCTCAAGAAAATCCCCATTCCTGCCTTGCCACCCTCTCTTCCCTCTGGTTGCCCTGGGGGGGGCATTCCCTTGCCAAGCAGTCTCTTAGCCATGTATGGCTTGTCAGCATCCTCCACAAACCAGCCAGCCCCGGGGAGAGGCCTAAACATGGCCACCTCCACAGAGACACCCACACACGGCCGTCTCCTCAGTGAGGTCTATGTGTGGCCATCTCCTCAGGGACACCCACACACAGCCATCTCCTCAGAGAGGCTTGCATGCAGCCATATCCCCAGTGAGGCCCAGATGTGGCTTTCTCTCCAGCAAGGCCCATGCACAGCCATCTCCCCAGTGAGGCCCAGGGTGCCTCCACAGCCATGCCAGGCACAGCTCAGGGCTGCGCACAGCGGCGTTGCTCGGGGTAGGGCACAGCAACCACCTGGCAAAATTTACAGCCAGACCCAAATCTGCAAGCATGCACATTTCATGGGCTTATTTGAAACTTCGCTTAAAGCGTCACACATGGAACTGCACAGGACTTGGCAGAGGCGGGTTATGTAACGTATAGTCATCCATCTGCCGCCTCCACGAAAAGTGCTTACTTAGATGTCTGCCGGGCGGTGGGCGGAGGCTGTGCTACCCAGAGGCTGGCTATTAAAAACAGAGCTATTACTTATTGACAATGACAACAAACCAGTAAAATCTCTCTGAACCTCCTTTTTTCCTGGCTTCCAAGCCTATCACAATCGGAGGGAGGAGGGTACACCAGACGACCGGAGTAATAAAGCCTGTCTAAATGGGTTTCTTTGTACGTCTTCATCTGCTGACAGTATTGCTCAAAATGAAAGCAGGGGCTTGAGCACGCCAGCCCTGTCCATGGCCTCTGACAAAGGGGATCCCAGACAGGAGCTCTCATGGCGCTGTCTGAAGCTCTGGGGAACCGCTCTCCCAAATCATGCAGACATCCCGAGAGAGGCCACGGCAGGCCAGGGCACTAGCCATACCCTCCGCCGCTCCTCTCTGCTCCCCACCTTACCCAGCCCATAACACAAAATGGACAAGTATTTATTTGCCTTAGATCCTATGGTGGGAGTGTTTAGGCCCAGAAGGTGACAGACGTGCAAGTTTGTTTTTTAAAACACCGAGACGTTTACAGAACAAATACAGCTCCTCATCTTAAGTTGAATATTTTTAAACATGGTTGTCATAATGTCACGTTTGCCAGTGCTTTACTGCGGAAGCAGCACTGGGGAAAAATGCCTATAATGCCATCCTGATAATGGGAATGGCTTAAAGTAAACAGAGTTTTTCATCAGTGTTACACCAAGAACTGGAATAATAAATAGAGATAGGAGGTAGCCCCACACTTCAAATAATTTGTGGAAACCTACTTCCACAAACTCAGCCCATTTCATATTTGTGCAGTTGCTGACCATAAGGACGGCTATAACCCTTGCTGTGTCTTGGACAAGTGCCGTGCTAATCACTCCTCACATCATCTCCAGCCTCAGGAACTGAGATCACTTGACACTGCACAAGTGTCCAAACTGCAATGAATTTCCTCAGCTTTCAGGACAGCCCGTTCAGTCTGACTGGCAGGCCAGCACAGCAACTGTCTGCCTGGGTGGCAGAGAGGAGCGTATTTCCACACCTTCTGGAAGTACCAGCACCTGGAGAAAATAAAGTCATTTAAGATTTTTATGTAAAGATAAAATGCAAGAAAATATGCCAAACTAGGGTTCTGTTCAGCAGCACTTAAAGACGACAAGCTTTATAGTTGAACGTACAGAGCTAAAGAACAGAAAATCAACAGTCCTTCAAAAATCAGGCTCTTGCACTAAAATTACTAATACTTTCTCTGAAGATGTCTGATCAGTCATTTATTTTCTGATCTTGACAATAGGAGTCACCATTCACTCTGAAATCACAAGTATGACTGTGATATTTAAAAACAAAAACCCCACAAGTAATAGTGCTTACTGTAGAAAGAATCAGCATTTTCAGTAGATCTTCTCTACCTTTACTTCTTTATGATTTTCACCCTGGGTATTTTTTTCACAAGGGTGTATGTGAATTTCCTCTCCACATAACTGCCATTCTTGAAAATACCATAAGCCAAATTAATTCCTGGTGAAATTTGGCTTGCTTTGATTGCAGCTGGGAAAAGCTGCTTCGGTAGCTTTGGAGTCAGTCACTGAGTAACTAAAAGTTATGTTGCAAAATCCACAGGAAGGATTTTTCCAAGTCTTCACTCCAAGAGGATTTCCTTGTTAAGATTTCTCATCTTTGACAAGGGTAATGCATTTATTCCCTGCTTTTGCTGCCCAGAAAAGTATGCACAAGCAAGGCAGGTTTCACAGATTTCTTGTAAGGTCATGTCCATACACACGGAGGTCACGCGTGGCTTTGCAACAATCCACATCCCCAGATTTGCTCCTGGTTCCTGGCAATGCCGTCCACATTGCCAAAAATACCAACTCTCAAGAGTCTCCTGTTGCTTCACACTGAATCTGGGCAGCAAAGCCCAGACTCGTTTTACAAGGAAACTACATAACACATATTTACAAGGAAAAAAAGACATGATGGATGTTCTCCAAAGTGTGTATTTACTCCTGACCCCACACCTAGCCTGCCTTTTCCTCCCACTTCTATTATGTGCTAATGACCTATTTAAACAGTGGCAATAAGTAGCAGCATCTACTAGAAACAATAGTGAGTAACAAGCTTTTGGCACATTCCAGAGACAGCTCTCAAAGTTCTGGGGAATGCAGACCCGTTTGAGCCCCCAGCCCAGGCACAGAAATTCTTGGAAGGTAATATTATCTTGCCATGTGTCACTTAGAAACTAAAAATGAATATCCAAAAGAGTTTGATTCCTGGCACTTAGGGGATGGTAAATATTATTATTATTATTTTTAAACCAATGTTATTATTGGAAAGACTTTAATAATTTGAAAATAAGATTAGTGTTGAAAAGAATTCTTTGGTTTTGGCTTTTTGTAACCTTTAAATCTGGGTAGACTATTCCTGGACAAGTATTTAATCTGGAATTTTATTTTCTTTTTTCCTCTATTTACACTGTGATCTATTCCAGTATACACAGTGCAGCACTGACTTTGCCTTGGGATATCATCTATAGTTTTTAAATTTAAAAGGTTTCAAAGAAAGGAAGTTAAAAAGTTCCTACCACAGAAATACACTAGGCTCATACCATTCCTTGAGAAGCTCTTACATATTCCAGTGGCTGTGACCATCATATCCAACAGAAGCATGGAGCAGGTGTAATAAATACATAGATAATTCTATGGACTACTTTGTATTTCTTGGAAGTAAAAGTTTTAAAAATCTTATTTTGCTTTTTTTCTGGAGTGAGTTTAAGATACTATTTCAACACTTTATAGGAATATCCCTATGCAGCTTTATAATCAGTTCCTAGTCCCTTACTTGAGAACTGGCTAATTCTTGATGAACTACACAAACAACAATCAACTACAGAGAAATGAGAAATAATTTGAGTGCTTTTCGCTGGCTTTCCTCTTCACACAATAATCTTTAAGACGTAATGTATCCCAGATCTGCATGATAAAAGTAGATCAGACACCCAGAATTGCTACAGAAAAAACATAATAGAACAAAACCAACCAGAATAGAATGTGATATATACGTACAGGCTTACATATTTTAGAATGCTAGTGTAAGGAATATCAAATGAGATAGAAATAAAAGTGAACATAGTCCTGAGACCAGTGCATTTAAATCACCAACACTAGTTACTCATCCAAATAAAGCTTTGTTTATCTTCTTACGAAGAGAAACACAGCAAATAAAGACACAGGTGTAGATATCACAAATGAAACTTCAGAAAAGAAGTGTCTATGTCAGAGATTTATAGATATACATTAATATTATTTGTTGGACTTTTTTTTCCTTTGATTCTAAATGGGACTTGGAATAGGAAGGAAAATTGGAGGTACATTATTGTGTCTTACAGACTTCAGAGAGTAATGTTACTGAGAAGCATAAACAGCAACTCTATTTTTCTCTCCTCTTCTAGACAGATAGTCCCTGCTGACTGGAAAGCCTCCAGCTCTGTAAATCTCTTCTGGCACAAACATGTAGATCAGAAATTAAAAGTGTTCTTGTTAAAAGGTCTTGCTTCTTTTCCAAAATGTCACAGGTATGCTTTCTGCAATTTATCTAAGCACAGAATAGAAAACATTGTTTGTGTGATAAGGTCGCAAGGGAGACCTGGAAAAGATCATTAATAGGCTTTTGTATCACAAAGACTCAGAGCTGTGTCTCAGAAGCTTTTCAATACATAGAAAATCAATATATCTATCAATGCATACATTGATAGATAGAAATGATAGAATCTTAGTGAAAAGGGCTTGTTTAAATAAATAAATAAATATATTTACCTAGTTGAGAGAGGGTTTGCATTTGAAGAAAGGAAAGCTTTTGGGTCATTGTTAAGGAAATTCAGAAGGAACTGAATTCATGAAGGTATTTTTGAAGCAACTTCCCTCAACAGGTGTCATTAACCAGAGGCTGGGACTGTGTAAAGGGCACACAGAAAATTAATCTGTAGTTTCCAGGACATTGAGAAGAAAGAAGAAATACTAAGAAGCAGCCTGTGATCTCTTTTGTTCCAACCTTAAGAAGATGGGAGTAGTTAAACGCTCTGATGAAGTTTCAGAGGCATGAAGTCATGCAGCAAGTATCTTCAGTGGAGTGGCCACTCTCCTAACTTCTGAAATATGGAAGGAGGCATTTGGGCAGGAGGAGGTAAATCTGCTGTGTACTGTCCAGCAGTCCCCACAGCCTGCTTGGCAACCTCAGAAGTACATTGCTCTTAACAACAACGTTTTTCCAATACTGACTTATAATAACGTATTTGGCTTGCATCAGGCCTATAACGTGCTGGGTAGGTTCTAAAAATAGGACCACGTGGGCCCTGCCCCAAGCGGCTCAATATCTAAGATGTCAACCACTAGATTAAGGGAGGGGAAGAGGGATAAAACCTTTTAAAAAATAGTATCAGCTACTTTGGCGTGTTATCTAACCACTATTATCTGGGAATTTCTTGCTCAGAGGCATGTTCAGCGTGAGAGAGCGCCAAGCTCCAAGCACCCAGAGGGCAGCACAATCATAGTTTGAACAGCTGCACAATCTACTGCGAGCGGCAATTCATTCTGACATCTCACAGGGACAGAAGTAATTTTGTGGGAGGACCCTGAAGAGCCACATCATCTTTCCTTCCTGCTCCAGTCTGTCTCCAGATACTCAAGCAGATCAGCCACATATGGCCAGCAATGTGCATAGGCTCTTGCTGGATAGGGACTTTGGGTTAATTTCCCCACACACACCTCAACGATACATGAATCACGGCCAGAGTGAAGCAGATTAGGGTCCAAAATCTCCATTCCTCTCACTCAGAAGCTGTTCATGTTTATACGGCACCTCCCTATTTGTGATTAGGACGCTTTCCTGGGAGATGGAAATTTGAGCTCATGAAGACTGAGCAGCGCACTGAACCTCCCATTCAATTTTCTACTTCATGGAAAAGAGCTGTAATACTTGAATACTACCAAAAGACAGGTGGGGCTCCAGATGCTGCCTGTTTTTTCAGGTACTGGTTTTGGGGAACTGTCTGTGTGAGAGGATGCGAGGTATGCAGGTGGACATAGGTGACTCCTTGCAGCCCCCAGCCAGGCACCTGCTTTCTGAAGGGAGGGAATTGTAACCACTGAGCATTGTGCACTTCTCTGTCCCACTGGACAATGCTGGAAATTTCTGTACCTGACTACGGGGACTGAATTCCTCTCTAAATTCTGGTACTTAATTTATAAGTACCTAATTATTTTATCATATCTAGCTCTTAAACAGAAGCCTTTCAGGTCTGACTGAAGTAATCGGAAATTGCATGCACATGTTGTAAAAAAAATTTGCATTCTGCTTATCCCTTGAATATATTGAGGACTTCCTTTCCTTCTCCTGTCCTACTTTCAGAAAGTTTTACTGTTTTCCTTCAGTGAAATATACCTTCTAGACTATGTCTCTCAGATGTTGCTCCTAACAATGTCTTGGAGTGGAAGATACTAGTGTGTCTGTAAGAAGTGGCCAGTGCTGACTCTTGCTGTGTAACACTCACTCAGGTTGGGTACCTGGAACTGCAAAACGAAGCACACGCTCCTGCCAGTGTGCCAAAGTATCAGCCATATGATCACGAGCTTCATAGGTATGGGTGACATTGTTCAAAAGCAGAAAAGTTCTGAGGCACCT